>CM059301.1:12987500-13010000 GCA_030340665.1 Neosalanx taihuensis
TTGTCTTTAATAACTGCTGTGATATAGTCTGTTCTGCGTCTCACTCTCTCTCTCTCTCTCTCTCTGTCTCGTCCTCTGTTTAAGATCTCTCCACGGGAACGACATTTCCGTGATACCAGAAGGAGCGTTCAAAGATCTGTCCTCTCTCTCCCACCTGTAAGCAGCACACCTACTACCTCGCTCGCCCGCATGCTCACAGACAAGCGACCAGCGAACGTTTTCACCGCCAAGCGTAACTGACCTGAGTCTCCTCTGTGTGTGTGTGTGTGTGGCCAGGGCTCTGGGTGCCAACCCCCTGTACTGTGACTGTCACATGCAGTGGCTGTCTGACTGGGTGAAGAGCGGTTATAAGGAGCCGGGCATCGCCCGCTGTGCAGGGCCCAACGACATGGAGGGGAAACTGCTGCTAACCACACCCTCCAAGAAGTTCACCTGCACAGGTACACACACACACACACACACACACACAATCTATCGACCCTCACACACACTAGATTCCACACATGCAATTGCACATGCATAGACAGAAACACACACACACACAATCTCACGGACGTAGACACATAAAGATGCGAATAAACAGCAAATGCACGGATGCAGGTCTGCACGAGAAACACACACGCACATACAATACAGAGGCCTGCATGAGTGAACACACAAAAACACAAACACACATACACCGACACACACGTGCTGAATTCCTCCAGAGGACACCACAAGTTGCCAATGATTAATTTCTGCATTATGGATTTATATTGCTACTATGTTGAATGATGACCCTATAAGATCTGTTGAGAAGATATTAAAAAGATATATTCAGTTCAAGATATTTCTTCGCGGACTTCTTATTGACTTGTTAACCTGATTTAATCAACACATTATAGAAGTCCCGGGCCCTTGTGGTTTTCTGGTGCCAGGTAACGTAGCCTATCAGAAGCCCCTGTCCCTGCATTAATCCCGCCTCCCCAGGTCAATCCACCAACCCCAGCCCAGTCCTTGGAATTGTCGCCCGCCCCTTGAACTCTCAATGACCAGAATGCACCTCTCTTCCCTATCATTCCTAGTCTCCTTGTTCCATTGATGTTATGTGACAGGAACAACTGTATGTGATTATCAGTCTGTGTGTCCCTATGCGTGTGTGTCCGTGTGTGTTCCTTTGTGTGTGCGTGCGTGTCATAAGGCTCAAAGTCCAATCATCTGAATAGATTTTAAAAATGTGTCTTTACGTGTGTGTGTGTGTGTGTCTGGTGTGTGTGTGTGCGTGCATGCGGTTGTGTGTGTGTGTGTCCTCAGGTCCAGTGGATGTAAACATCCTGGCTAAGTGTGACCCGTGCCTGTCCAGCCCCTGTAAGAACGACGGCACCTGCTCCAACGACCCCGTCCACTTCTACCGCTGTACCTGTCCTTATGGATTCAAGGTGCACACACACACACACACACACACACACATTCATTTAGCGATTGATTTATCCAGCGCGACTTCCTAGAGAGAGCTTTACAAAAGAGTGATCATAACGAGACAGCCCCCAAACATTGCGGGGAGCCAGAACATGAAGCATGCATTGTGAGAAACCAAACAAGTGCCAAAGGGAAGAACCACAAGAGCCATTCAGTTAAACAAGTTACCATTAAATAACATGAACCTTGAACCTGCAACAGTGTACCTGTAAGAAACCAAGCAACAATAATGTCCACACACACACACACACACACACACACACACACACACACACACACACACACACACACACACACACACACACACACACACACAGCTTTGTTGTTGTTTCCCAGGGATCCTTTCATCCTAACCCTGTGTTCTATTTGTGGCCCCACTGATCTTTTTCCTTTGCTGTTCCATTTCTGTGTGTGTGTGTGTGTGTGTGTGTGCGCGCATGCAGGGCCAGGACTGTGAAGAACCCATTCACGCCTGCATCAGTAACCCCTGTCAGAATGCTGGTACCTGCCACCTGAAGGAAGGAGAGGAGAGCAACTTCTGGTGAGAAGCACACATCCACGCCTCACACACACACACACACACACACACACCCACACACACACACACACACACACACACACACACACACACACACCCACACACATTCACACCCACACACATTCACACCCACACACCCACACACTCACTCACACACACACACACACATTCACACCCACACACACACACACACACCCACACACTCACTCACACACACACACACACACACACACATTCACACCCACACACTCACACACACACACACACACACACACACACTCACACCCACACACTCACACTCACACACTCCCACACACACACTTGCAGTTTGAGGGCTAAGTGTCTGGCGTGGGCCTGCGGTCACGTCCTCCAGGGCTCGTTTAAGCCTTGTTAGCCGTGCTTAGTGGTGATGAGAGGACGGGCATCTCTTCATTAGGGCTGTCTAGGTGACTGACGGAACAGACACTCTTCTGCATAGACACCAGGAATTATCAACACCCCTGTCGACCTCGCTACTTTCCCTCCCTCCTCGCTTTCTTCCCCTCTCTCTCTCTCTCTGGTACCGTCCTGCTCTTTGCCTTTCTCCCTAACTCATCCTCTCTCTCTCTTCCTCTCTCCCTCGCTCATCCTCTCTTCCTCTCTCTCGTTCTCTCTCCTCTTCCTGTGGTCCTGAATGTAGCAGAATCATTATGAAGCGCTGTCGTTGACTCTGTAATGAGATCTTAATCCTCCTGTCAGTGTTCTGCATAAGAGCTCTTTATTAGACTGTTAAAGGGCCGCTGTGTGTGTGTGTGTGTGTGTGTGTGTGTGTGTGTGTGTGTGTGTGTGTGTGTGGTAGTACTTAATTCTGATTAGTTTGCGGTACCTTCAGTTCATCACAGTAATGTTTTCACCCTGAGGATAGGCCCACATGCATTTGATATGTGTGTGTGTGTGTGTTTGTGTATGTGTGCGCTTCGTGGTAGTTTAGAAAGAGTGTGTTACTACTACTGATCACTGTTTTTACTGGGCAGTAAAAATAACTTTTTTTATGACTTTATGAACCCTAGTCTGTTCAATTTAAATTTTTGTGCATTATACAAAGTATACGTGGGTTATTTCCTGGTGTGTAACGGGCGTGTGTGTGTGTTCTCAGGTGTGTGTGTCCGGAGGGCTTCGAGGGGGACATGTGTGAGGTCAACAGTGATGACTGCGAAGACAATGACTGTGAAAACAACTCCACCTGTGTCGACGGCATCAACAACTACACCTGCATGTGTTCTCCTGAGTACACTGGTAATCACACACTCACACAGATTCACATTCACACACACACACACACACACACACACACACACACACACACACACACACACACACACACACACACACACACACTCACACACACTCTCTTTCCTTCACTAACCCTTGTGTGTTTTGACTACTTGCTCGCCATGGCCCTATCTTTCTTTCTTTCTAGATGCATCTATTGCTGTGGCTTCTGTTCTGTGCTTAAATGTTGCTAACTGCTAACACGTGTGCCGCTTATGTTATGTTTTTCTATCTGTCTCTCTCTCTCTTTCTCTCTCTTTCTGTCGTTCTATCTGTCCGTCTGCTCTTGTGGTCGCAGCTGCAACCAATGAGGTGGAGCGAGGTTAGTCTGTTCTCTCTCTCTCTCCCTACACTCCTGCCTTCCATCTCTCTGCTGTCTGTCTGTCAGCCCAGTACACTGAGGACAGACTCTGTCCACATCTCTCACTCACACCTCAAACCTGAGTCAAAACCTCACAACAGGAAGGACTTGCTCCACTGCTCGGTACCCCAGCTGCTCTTTAAGGTTTTAGCTTTCATCCCTACAAACCATGAAACCCAACATAAAAAAGCTGAATATTGCTGTCAGGGTGATGCGATGTGAGCCCTTTATTAATCCCACACACAGTCCGTTCCCAGGATAGCCACATAAATGCTACATTGTAAACCTCGCTCCTTCCAGAAAGATCTACTGTGGGTCAGCAGAGCTTCTGGAAGGTTCGATAACGGGACTGAAAGATTGTGAACTCCGTCACAAACTTCAAACACAACGTATGACGTTTCCTTGGAAACAGGGTCATTTATCAGACACCCACACACACTATCGACTCACTGGTCATGCTAGATTCATTCATCACTTCCCACACACAAATTGCACACACACACACACACACACACTCGCACAGTGATTTTCGGGACCTAGACTGTATAAATTACCAGAGCTAGATCATTCGATTTAATCTTTTATTGATAGGTACTGTAGCTTGGGTACGAGCTGAAAAAAGACAAAATGATCAGACGAAATCTAGTTAGAAGATTTAAAATGGAACCACATGGACAAAGAAATGTGCGGGCCACAGGTATTACTGTCCAGACCAAATCAATTTGCAAGAGTTGAATAGATGGTTTAACTGAAACCCTTTAACGTCACTGGAACACATTCTAGCTGGAAAATGAAATTAAAAAAAGACCTGCAAGGAAGTAATTTGAGAATAATCCATATACAAATATAAATGTACATTAAAGGTAGTTTCATGAGTTCAAAAATGAAATCTTAGAATACATTCTTCTCAGACATACTCCTGTGAAGGCCATGTTACAGAAGTTGGTGTCACTTTTTAATCATCAAAGTAAATCAGAATATAGATATATATTACATGAACATGGCACTACTGAAAGCTTTTACCAAAGCCACATTTCACCTCCAGACGGTTCTCATGACAGACAGCTACGAATCATAATAAACAAGTTTCAGCTCCTTCCATTCATTCAACCGAAGGTGTCATCTTCTGTTAATACAATTACTCCAAAGCAAGTATGCACATACGTATAGAAATGTCTATACTAATAAAGCATTCTGATTCTGATTCATTGTCAAAATTAAACCAGCTGGAAGGTTTGGTATATGAAAAAACAACTTTAAATATTTAGTGCTTTATTTCTCTGCGATGACATCAAATAAGAACAGTAACATGACTTCTGACTAGTAGACTCGGTGGGCAGAACCAAAAAAGATATTGAAGAATACATTTGGTGTTTGGCACTCATCTTTGTGTGTGTGTGTGTGTGTGTGTGTGTGTGTGTGTTTTTCCACTGTAGGTGAACTGTGCGAAGAAAAATTGGATTTCTGCGCCCCAGAGTTAAACCCCTGTCAGCACGACTCCAAATGCATCCTGATTCCACAAGGATACAAGTGAGTGAACAAAACACACACACACACAGACACACACACACACAAGCATGCGCATATGGATTGAGGAGTGTCCCTGGCCATAAAACACCAAAAAGCTTAATTATAAATCAATATTGTAATTTCCAAGTTAAAACTTATTTATTATTGCCTTGCTTTATTATTAAGTAACTTCTTGATCTTGGTCCTCTTGACAACTATTGGAGTATCTTAACTTCTAATACATAAGCACATTAACCTGTACACATCTTTTCTAACCTTTATCAGTTACTCTACTTATCGCAAATATATGTACGATAAAGAAGAATGACCTGATTTTCATATAAACCTGAATAATTCACTGAAGCACTGACAATAACCTGCAGAACTGGTGCTGTTAGTGCAGTACAGTGACTGGTGCTGTTAGTGCAGTACAGTGACTGGTGCTGTTAGTGCAGTACAGTGACTGGTGCTGTTAGTGCAGTAGAGTGACTGGTGCTGTTAGTGCAGTACAGTGACTGGTGCTGTTAGTGCAGTACAGTGACTGGTGCTGTTAGTGCAGTAGAGTGACTGGTGCTGTTAGTGCAGTACAGTGACTGGTGCTGTTAGTGCAGTACAGTGACTGGTGCTGTTAGTGCAGTACAGTGACTGGTCTTGTTAGTGCAGTACAGTGACTGGTGCTGTTAGTGCAGTACAGTGACTGGTGCTGTTAGTGCAGTTATATAAGCTGGGGTTCTACAGAGTCCATCCAGTCCAGCTGCAGCTCTCTGGTGTGACATCAGTCTGTGTGGAGATCAGGCTGTGTTCGGGGGAAGCTGGAGTGCTGCTGCTGATCGCTCTCCTGTGATGTTACACTCTACACAGTGTGTGTGGCTACATCAAGTGGAAGCAACTTTAAAGCATACTTTCCCTTGACAATTGTCTCTTTGATTCTAGAACATCCTGCTGGATGGAAAAGTGACAGGCTTTTAAAAAGGCTTGTGGAAGGCTTCAAAAGAACCAGAGACACTAACATGTTACATGCCTGCTCATATTCTGTGTCTGAACTGACTGGAAGTGTGTGTGTGTGTGTGTGTGTCCACAGGTGTGAGTGTACTCCAGGCTACACCGGAGACCACTGTGACCTGGACTTTGATGACTGCGCAGAGAACAAGTGTCTGAATGGCGGACAATGTATCGACGCCGTCAATGGCTACACCTGTGTATGTCCTGAGGGATACAGGTGGGTAAACACACACACTCACACACAGTCGATGGGAAAGAGTGTATTTAGAAGCTGGATTGAAAGAAACTGATGTGTCGTACATACTTCACGATGTAACCAGCAAATCCAAGCAATTTTATCCAAGCATTTTCCATTTTTGTACAGCAGTTTATCAGGGATTGTTTTACTGCCTTTTTGCTCTGTGACTGTATTTTATAATTTTTAATATTTGTATTATTATTGTAAAGCGCTTTGTGACCGCTTCTTGTCTGTGAAAGGTGCTTTATAAATAACGTTACTTACTTACTTACTTACAAATCATGTCAAACCATCAAGATGTGGCCATGTTTTTGTTGAACTGGCTAATGCGTGTGTGTGTGTGTTGCAGCGGTCTCTTCTGCGAGTCCCCCCCACCCATGGTCCTCCCGCGCACCAGCCCTTGCGACAACCACGAGTGCCTGAACGGGGCGCAGTGCGTCGTCATGGAGATGGACCCCCTCTGCCAGTGTCTCCACGGTTACGAGGGAGAGCGCTGTGAGAAGCTGGTCAGCGTCAACTTCATCAATAGAGAATCCTACCTGCAGCTGCCTTCCAGCCTGGTGTCCCCTCAGACCAACATCTCCCTGCAGGTACACACACCACACACACACACACACACACACACACACACACACACACACACACCACACACACACGCCACACACACACACACCACACACACACACACACACACGCCACACACACACACACACACACACACCACACACACACACACACCACACACACACACACACACACACACACACCACACACACACACACCCTTGGGCGACGAACTTCTTCAAATACATCAAATCCCAGTAATTTAGCGGAGAAAAGTGGAGTTTGTGTAAAAGTGCGTAACCTTGTGTGTCAGATTGCCACAGATCAGGACAGCGGTGTGCTGCTGTACAAGGGAGACAACGACCACATCGCCATGGAGCTTTACCGGGGACGCCTGCGCGTCAGCTACGACACCGGATCCTACCCCCCCTCCGCTGTGTACAGGTACACACACACCTCACACCTGCACGATCAGTCTGGACTCCACCTGTACTCACACACACACGCTGACCTCCTGACCTGATGCCGCCCCCTAGCGTGGAGACGGTGAATGACGGCAGCTTCCACGTGGTCGAGCTGGTGGCTTCAGACCAGGTCCTGTCTCTGTCCATCGACGGGGGGGCTCCCAAGTCCATCACCTCCCTCAGCAAGCAGTCCACACTCAGCATAGACTCTCCACTCTATCTGGGAGGTATGGAAACCTGTGTGTATGGGGGGGGGGGTCTTTAATGTGTGTGTCTATTGTGTGTCTGTGTGTGTCCCCTTTGTGTATGTGGTGTACACTGCAAGTGTGTGTTGTGTTTCAAGCCATTTCGACTCCCCTACAGCTACAACTCACCTTTGACCTTTTTATTTTTCCCTCCACCACAGGAATGCCCAACCGTGGGTCCGCCTCCGGAGGGGCGGGGCTCTCTGCGCTGCAGCACACCTCCGGGGGGCGCAACGGCACCAGCTTCCACGGCTGCCTCCGCAACCTCTACATCAACAACCAGCTGCAGGACCTGGGGGCGGGGCTGGAGGCGGGGCTGGGCCAAGGGGTGGAGCCAGGCTGCCAGCCATGCCAGCGGGGGGCGTGTACCCAGGGAGACTGCCACCCCACGGGGCACAGCGGCTTCACCTGCACCTGCTACCCTGGCTGGACAGGCACGCTCTGCGACCAGCAGGTCAACAACCCCTGCGACGGAAACAAGTGAGTCCGTCCGTCTCAGCGGTTTGGTTCCTTCGGCTGTTGTTAGATTTGGGAGCTTCATCTGTTCTTCCATGCGGTCGATTCGATCGATCAGAACGCGCTCATCATGATTTAAATTCAGAAACCGGAATCAAAATTTGTTTCATTCGCCATAAAAGTTCCACAAACACCAAATATCCTGCGGGGAAATGTGACAGACACACAATCAGGTGTGTTTGTTCGTCATACTGAACGGCCATGCTAAAGCCTGCATAAAAACTGTATTACAAACGAATCGCGAAACAAATGTAAATACCCTCTTTCCCCTCTACTCCCTCCCCTGCCCCCCAGATGCATCCATGGCTCCTGCCTCCCCATCAACTCCTACTCGTACTCGTGTCGCTGCCAGCCGGGCTTCGCCGGCGTGCTCTGCGACGAGGAGGACCAGGACGCCTTTGACCCGTGTCAGGTGACGCACTGCAAGCACGGCTCCTGCCGCCTGTCGGGGCTGGGCAAGGCCTACTGCGAGTGTAGCCCCGGCTACACAGGAGACGCCTGCGACCGAGGTGAGCAGCTGTGGGGGGGGGTGTGCGCGTGCGTGCGTGTGCGACAGCAAGAGTGATGGATTGGCGTTTGTCCTCCTTCCTGCCTATAAAGTCCACCGAGCATGAAGCGTGTATGCGATTAAGTGTGTGTTCTGTGTGTGTCATTAATTCGGTTTCTGTGACAGGAACTGTGTGTGTGAATATGTGTGCGTGTATGTGTGTGCGTGGGACTGAGTCTGTGTGTGTGTGTGTGTAGGGGGGGGGGGAGCATGGGATTGAGTGTGCGAGAGAGAGAAGGAGGTGTTTGCGTGCAGCTGTGCGCCGAGCCCCCCCGGAGACTGTCCACCGCCTTGCGGTGTCGTGCTGTGACGTGGTCTCTCTCCCCGCCTCCTCTCTAACTGCCTGTGCTCTGTGTCTCCTGCTCTAACCCCCTCCTCTCTCTGCCACCTCTGACAGCCTCTGAGTCCTCTTTCACCCCCCCAAGGGGGGTCACGCAGGTGAGATCTCTCCCTTGCTGTTGGTCTCTCATTCTCTGGCTCATTCTTTCCCTCCATTTTGTCCCCGTTCCTGCTCGTCGCAGCACGGTCATGTCCTGGTTCATCACATCGAAACAGCGTCTCTCTCCTTGGAGACAGACACTCGTTCTCTCCTTTGTCTTTCTCAGGGTAAAGTTTGTTGATAACCAACAGACAGAGCAGAAGGAAGTGTCAACAAACTTGACCCATTGAAACTGTTGCATATTAAAGGGACTTATGGCGGTTAGTTTTGAGGTCAGGACACAACTAGTCTGTTCCTATACGACCTGGGATCGTTAGGCCTGTGCAGAGCAAATAAGACAATGCCCTTGTGATGTGTCCATGCTGGCTTTATACACCATGAACCACTCCCTGCTTGTATTCCAACCATCTTCTCTCCTGTCCTTCATCCTTCCATCCGACTCACCTCGCGTATTCCGTCTTTTCGCTTTTCTGACAACATCTGTTTGTCCCTCCATCGTTCTCTGCGTCGAAACTTCACACACCCCTTCTGCTTTAATCTCCTACCTGTTTGTTGACAAAATTTCGCTATCCTGTTATCCTAAATCGACCTCTGGAACTCAAGTGTCCCCTCTCTCCCCCATCCTTTCTTCTCTCTCCGTGTCATTCCACCCTCCCTTCCCTCCCCCTCCCTCCTCTCCCCCACGCACACCAGAGGTGGCCTGCCGAGGTGAACGGATCCGAGATGTCTACCACAAACAGCAGGGCTACGCCGCGTGCCAAACCCAGGAGAAGGTCTCCCGCCTAGTGTGCAGGGGCAGCTGCCCGGGGGGGTCAGGGGGCCCCGGGGGGGCCTGCTGCACACCCCTGAGGAGCAAACGCAGGAAATACACCTTTCAGTGCACCGACGGCTCCTCTTTCGTCCAGGAAGTGGAGAAGGTGGTGAAGTGCGGCTGTACGCAGTGTCTTTCCTCGTAAAGAAAAAAAAAGAAAAAAAAGAGAGAGAAAGAAAAGCTAGATACGACCCCGTCTACCTTGGTGATATTTGTTCCTGTTTATGGGGTGGGATTGGGTTTGTTGCTTTTAGTCACCATCTGCCCCCCCCCCCTCCTCCCACGCCCACACACTCACCCACCCCTCAGTCCCCACATCCCGTCCAAATCCCGCATCACGAAAGCCGCCCTCTCCCTCCTTACCGCCTTCCACCCCGTCCATCCCGCCGTATTTCTGTGACCCCCCTCCCACTTGAGAAAGTCCAAACAGAAAACAGAGAAACATCTATGAAAACGTACCTTTTTCTTGCCCGTTCTGGACTGTTCTATGCTTCCTTGGTGGGGATGTTGAATTATATTGTAAAATACAAAAAAACGGACTTATTTTTTATTATGAAGCGGAGAAAAAGACAAAAAAACAAGTTGACTTTTTTCCTATCTTCTTTTTTGTTGTTGTTGCCATGATTCTAAAGGTGTGCGACTTTCACTCTTCCCACATAGACTGACAGGTCAGTGATGGCTGACCACTTCCTGTAGACTACTTCCTGTATCCTGTGTGTGTGTTTTTAGGACTAAACTGTAACACCACAGACGCACAAACTTGTGCTGCATTGAGGTATAAAGGGGGGTGAAAGCTTGGATTACCCTCGCACACAAGACCTCAAAGAGACTGTGTCACATTCACAGACACACACACATGCCACACGTGCACACACACACACACAAATACAAACTTAAGCACACACACACACCTGTAGAAGAAGAGTTAATGATTAGTATTGATCGATATTAGTGATCAGGTTACACTACCTGCCATTCTCTGCCCTGCTCCCTCATCAATTACAAGTATTTATAGTTTAATAAATACCTGTGCCTATTGAGTAGACCTCCCACGTTTATCTGCCTGATTCCTTTAATATATATTAATTTATATTTGTTCTCATATTTTTGTATTAAAGACATAATCAGTCGCGATAGATTGACTAACATATGGTTCAGTTGCCTGAGATAAGTTGTTTTGAGTTTTGAGTTTTTTGACCACTGAAAAACTATTGTGTTTTGCCGGAAACATTAGTTACATTTTAATCTGCAAATGTGACGTGAAGACATTGTATATTTTTTGTCGCTTTTTTCTCCTGAGAGTTTGTACTGTGCCAATACGAAGGTCTTTATATTCGAGTGTAAATGTATAAGTAATTTCCCTGCGTACGTGCTAATGTCACAAAGAAACACATTGAGTATAGCATCGACCCTAGCAGATACTACTTAGAGCTGTTTTTACCTTTTTAACAAATTTATGCGTAAACGGAAAAAAAATACTGTGACTTTTCTAATTAATGAAACTACTTTGTTAGCCCCTTGTCTACAATGTTAACCTGTTGCTGCTATGTTTTGTATCTTAGACTTGGATCCTGATCTGTATGTTAGAATTCTCCCAGGCTCCTGCAGTGAAGGCTGCCTTGTGTAATAGATCCATATGCCCCCCCCCACCCCCCCTCCACCTTCTTGTGCATTGTGCTTTAAATCCCCGCCCCAGACTAATGTCAGTTTCCTGACTGATGTTTGTTAATTAAACACAATATTTACCTCACGTCTCCCATATTTTTTTGCATTAACTTGTTTTATTATTTTTTTCTTCTACCCCCCCCCCCCTTCCTTTTTTATAGTTAGGCTCCTCGAACTATCGGCCGTTTGGTTGTGTAAAGAGTTGCTAATCAAGTCCAACATTTATTTGTAGGGTGTGAAGGAAACTTGTGTCCAGGAAGGCATGACCTGAGAACCTGGCTTCTCAGATGGACTAAACGCTGATAGAGAAATCTAACATAGGCCTTGGGATTCTGCAGGTCACTACTGCCACCTAGTGGGAAACAGATGTTTTGCAGAAACTCTATGCCACTTTAAAATGTTCAAAAACTTTTTTCTTAATGCCTAGCCTCCTAACTCATGACTGATTTTATACTTGAACTGTTTTGTGTTTATGTGTAAAGAGACGATATACATCTATAGAGTAGACTAGCTATCCAACAGAAAGCAAGCAGCACATGCAGTCTCCTTCTAGACAATTCTTCTGTACTGAACATAAACTGACACAGAACTAGAAAAACAAAGTATTTATTTGTAAAACACACCTCACAGATCACAATCCCCCACACTGTTCCCTCCTCGACATCAGGAAGTTTCTCACAGTGAAGGTCCTGTCTTGTCTTCCCTCGCTAGCGAGGTGGAAACCCCCTGTGGGGCCCACCCCTCCCTCTGAAGCCCCCCCTGTCCCCCCGGAAGTTGGGCCTGTTCCTCTCCCTGCCGCGGTCACCGCCCCTGCCCGCGTTAGGCCCGCCTCGCCCCCCTCGGGAAGCCCCACCCCCGCGGCCCTCCCCCTTGAGTTTGTTGGGCGGGGACTTGGGGCGGAGCCTCTCGATCTCCTCGGTGCAGCCGGACAGGTGGGACTCTGGGATGGAGAAGTGGGAGGCGTACGCCTCAGGGTTGAAGTTGCTGTTGGTCAGAGTAGGACCCACTGTCAGCCAGCCTGGAGAGACAGGAGGGCAGCATGGAGGAGACAGATACATATTAAACCAGGCAGCAAGGAGTAGTCCACAACATCTAACCCCCACCTCCTCACTCGACCCCCCCCCCTTACCTGGTCTGATGGTGGAGTCTCGCCCGAACAGGTGCAGTCGCCGGCGGCCCAGGCAGAAATGCTCGATGATGTGGAAGATCTCCACGGGCTTCTCCACGTTCCCCATCTCGGGCTCCTCGGTGATGATCAGGTCGATGTCCACGTTGGCGTGGATGAAGTCTCCGTCCGTGCTGCGGCGCACGGTGCCTTTGATGCCCATCAGACAGTGCTCCTGTTAGGGGGAGCCCAGGGAGGAGGAGGGCCATAGTGGAGGTGTAGAGAGGAGGAGAAATAGACACGTTTAATCAGACACGTTTATCCAGAGCGACTTACAGGGACATTTCCCCTGAGCCAAGTAGAGTGTAGTGCCTTGCCCAAAGACACAAAGTCATTTGGCGCAGCCGTGAATCGAACCGGCAACCTTCTGATTACAGGCTCGCTTCCCCTAACCGCTTGGCCACCTGTCTCCCATGTCAGATGGCTAGTGAAGTAAAGCCCACAAGGTTGGAGAGATGTGGGTGTGGCAGCTGCATGCTGTACCTTGGTCCTTTGGAACACAGCTTTGGGGTCCAGGGTCTTGGTCTTGCCTGGGTTGTTCTTGTTGGTCTTGATCCAGCAGATGTCCTCACAGCGCCTGAAGCCCCACTTCCTCAGACACTGACACAGAAGAGCAGCGTAGGCCAGGATTTAAGCTCATCTTGTTCACAAACATTTCAGTCCTACTTTTGAAAAGGACTTTTCCATATATGATTTTTTCACATCAAAGAAATTGCGTTCCTGTCAAACTGTCTTATAGGAATAAGTAAAAATGCGCCGTCTAGTGAAAGTTCATTATAATTACACTTAACTGCGCGTGGCCTAAATGAGGTCGGATTTCAATACTGAAGCAAAAACATCTCTGTGTGAAGTGACTCAACATGACTAGCAACACCCGCACAGGTAGCAGGTTAACCATGCTTGGCTCACCATCCTGCCCAGGTCCAGTCCCTCCCCAGAGCCACACCACAGGAACACAAAGGAACGCAGAGCTGAAATCTCCTCAATCTCTAACTTCATGATCTGCAGACAGGGAGGAAGATTCAAGAAGGAAAATCATCAACGAACAACTTCCTGTTTCCATCCTCGTCTCATACACAAACAAACCCTCTGAGTCGGACACAGTGAGACACACACACACACAGTGACACACACACACACAGTGACACACACACACACACACACACACACACACACACACACAGTGAGACACACACACACACACAGTGAGACACACACACAGTGAGACACACACACACACACACACACACAGTGAGACACACACAGTGAGACACACACAGTGAGACACACACACACACACAGTGACACACACACACACACACACAGTGACACACAAACACACAGTGACACACACACACACACACACACACACACACACACACACACACAGTGTGTTGAAAGGATGGTACTTGCATCGTCCCAGTTCCAGAAGCGCTCTGTGTGGCTGACCCCAGCCTCTCTGTAGTATTCCTCCAGAGGAGGCTCCAGCAGAATCACATCAAACTTACACTTCAGCTCCCGCAGGTCAAAGTGCTCCGGCTCAGCCTGGAGGTACCTGCACACACAACAAGCGCTCAGGACATGCTGACTGTGTGTGTGTGTGTGTGTGTGTGTGGGGGGGGGAGGTGGGGGATCGTACATAGGGGGGGTGTTGGTGGTGGAGATGAGCTCGTCCTTCAGTCTGATCAACTCTCGGAGTTTAGGATACTCCTCAAACCTGTCAGCCAGACCTGGGCAGGGATGACGACACACACAATTTGCAATCAAATTAAACATTTCCGCATGCATTTCCATAGCCAAGATGTTGCCAATACAAGTCAACAAGCAAATGCCAACATTTGTCTTTTCCAATGGAAATTAACTTGAGCAAGATGAATTGTATTGAAGCACGGTGAAAACCATCTGGTTTAAGGTTGAATTTACTTACTTACTTACTACTACTTACTATGGTTGCATTACTCAGATTAATATTCCCACAAAAGATGCTAGTAGCAATACAAACGATTGATAAACGACCAGTTTAACTTCATTTCCCACACTTACCAACATCTCTGATGAAGTTCTGGGGTCTATGTCCCGTATCCACAAAGTGCTGGCAGTAGTCATTGTGTGGGTTGAGACTCTGGGTACCCTGACAACAAAACAACAACAAAAACATCAACACCCTCGCATCAGCACATCAGAAGGTCCTGAAGAGAGAACCAGGAGGGGGACTGATGTCTGCCCATCCCTGCCCCTGTTGAAGGGAGGCTGGCTCCACTGTAGAAGGGAGGATGGAGGCTGGCTCCACTGCTGAAGGGAGGATGGAGGCTGGCTCACCTTCAGGAAGGTGCTGGAGTCCTTGTATACCTCTTCATATGGGTTGCCTTCATCAGGTTGCAGTACCTCCACTTCATCCTAAACACACACACACAGAACCGGTCACCATCTTCTCAGCAGAGGTCAATCTAAAGCCTGACTGTGTCTGTGTGTGTGTCTTTACCTTCTGCTCCTCAACATCCTCCTCTGTCTCCTCACCCTCCGTCGGCGTCTTCCTCTTAGAGGTTGTGGGCAGCGTCTGGAAGGAGGCCCTGTAAAAAAAAGAGTCCAGGAACGTTTAAGTCCACGGTTCTCTTTGCTGTACCTCTAGGGCATCTTTCGTGTAAATCACCAGTTACCTGCATGTCTCTCGATTCTCCTCGATTTCCTTCAGTTCGTCTTTACTGTTGAGAACAGCGCCGATGCTGTCTGCACTCTCCGCTCCCAGCTACAGAAGACACGGTTCATTCAAAACAGGGAACTGAGCGGTGTGCTAATGCTAGGGCTAACGTTAGCTCTAACAACAAGTATTCGAGAGGAGAACATCTAATTAGTATGTTAATGATATCTACTAGGTAATAACTAGTAATTTAGTATTAGGAGTATTTAAGGAAAAGCAGAGAAGGGAAGCGGGGAATGGCAGCTAGTTCATGCAGGTAGAACAAGCTTACCTGTTGAGCTAGAAGCTGCCGTCGGAGCTTCTGCCTTTCACGAATCTCTTGCAGTCGACTGTTCATACCTAAAACGTTATTATTTCACGTCGGTTTGTTTATTTGCAATTAATTTCTAGCTACTTTTAGCTATTTTTCTTTCACAATAGCGACGTATTGCATGTCGTCTTGCACGTTCAGCCTTTATTGTTGGTTGCAGGTTGGGAGGGAAGGCGCCGTTTGATGACGTGCACCTACTTACAACCAGAGCGGTAGATATTAATATATATTTGATATATGTTTTATTAATTATTATTATTTTAGTATTATTATTATTATTATTATTATTAACAACATCTAATTATATTATAATTGTATTAGATATATTGTTGATGTATCTACCGCTCTGCTTACGAACTCGATGACGCAATGACGCATGAATGACGCGCTGCAATGTTTTGTCCAATAGCAGTACTTCTCAGTCAGATCCTCTGTGGGGTGCAGTTTCATCTTTTAGGTTCATTTCTCCCATTTTATTTCTCTCTTGCTCTAATATTACTCTACAATTTTAACCTCCAATTTGATACAGCATATGCACTGCAATATTTTCCATTTTCGCTGATAAATTAGAAATAGGTTGCATGTATGGCTGCATACATTTCAGAACGTGTCCTGTCCATATTCTCTTTAAATGTAGTCTACATCTATTCCAGTGTGATTAAATATGAGGTATTGAAGCATTACTGCATAATGTTTTAATAATTCAATTATATAAATAATTCAACAGCCTCATTATCGTTTCGGTTAGTGACCCGTCGAGCCCTCAGCCAAGCACAGTTATTGATGCCCAAACCCCGTGTCCCCTGGGACCTCATCATGTTCAGGCTTTCACCGCCAAAGCTCCGGGCACATCAGCGCCTGATTCTCTCTCTCCCCGTCCTGTCTGTTCACCGGCTATGTGGATCTGTTGTATGAAGACGGCATTACTCAATGAATAAGATGTAGCCTATATCTCAGACTTAAGTTTAAAACCGAAAACAAAATGGGTTCAATATATATGCACCTCCTCGCGTTTCTACTCTGCGTTTTAAACAGCTGTTTTAGTACCGATGTTCCCTCCTTCATCCTTCCGTTCACCGACTGCGTCCAGAGCCGCGGAACAGGCGGCTTCTACCAGGGAGCGGTGGACGTTACCGAGTCCGGTGGACGGTGCATGAACTGGAGCGATGTGTCCGGGTTTCATGAGCGGTACCCGGGTAAAGGTATAGGAGATCACAATCACTGTCGGAACCCGGACGGTAGGATCCGGCCATGGTGTTTCTTTAGAAACAGCCGAGGCAGAGTTGACTGGGGTTACTGCGACTGTAAACAAGGTAAACAAACACGTTACAGCTGTTTTTCAGTGTTTGTGTCAATATAATTAGAGAATTGGCGAGTGAATGTTTAAAGAGAGACAGAAACGGCGCAATTGAAACGGTGACCCACTGTCAGCCCTGGATGCGTGTTTGAAATTAAAAAGTTGATGGATTCTCTTTGATCATATTGGGAAAAGTCACCATAACTTCCGTAATATTGTGTTTTCTCTGGGCAATTTGGTGAAGCAGACACGCTAATGTGTTGAAGACTTTCTCCCACACCTGCTCAGGGAGCGTGCAGAGGGCAAGCCACGGCACATTCAGCCTTGAAATTACTGTCCAAGTATTTGCCGGTGGTCTTTTGAAAGCAGTGAAACTTTGCTTTGAGACAATAGAGGATATAGCTGTTTTGTAGACTATAGCCTACACAGGACATTTTAATACTCACACACACAGGTGATCTATTTTTTAAGATGACTTAAGATACGACGACTTAAGATAAGATAACTGAAGATAAGTTATATAAATATTTAAAAAAATATATAAAATCTTAATTCAGTACATAAATTGTACGTAGAAAAATGCACAACATATGTTTGTTGAGTTGCTTTATTACCTACGTTTCAACTAAGCTGTGAATGCAGCCTAGTGGTCACTTTGCGATGACAGAAACAGTGTGTGTTTGTTGGTGTGTGTGTGTGTGTGTGTGTTGACAGGAATTGGCCGTGTTATTTCCCCTTGGCTTCACGCGGACAGCGCGTGATATTTTTAGCACTGGCGAGAGAGCGAAGTGGATTTATCAGCTCCTTAAACATGAACACGCATCAAACAAAGTGGTTTGATTTCAAATCAAGTTATTTTAGGACAACCGAGAAGAAAAAAAAAAAAACCTTTTGGTGTGTGTGAGTGTGTGTGTGTGCGAGTGTGTGTGTGTGTGTGTGTGTGTGTGTGTAGGTGTGCGTGCGCGTAGCCCCGTGCCGGACGTTCCGGTCAGAGCAAGCCTCAAATGCGCTGACGAAACTGAGTCATGGATACCCCAACACCATCTACTGTGCGCACCTAACACTGTATGTGTGTGTGTGTGCTGTGTGCAGGCTGTAACGCATTTCCACTTTTACGGGTAAAGGAGAATTTACGATCCTAAAGCAGAGGTATGGATTAAAAAGCTCTAAGCAATCAGGTTATTCCAGTAAACGAGTTCCCAGGAATCAAGTTCACACACACACACACACACACACACACACACACACACCCACACACACGCACGCACGCACGCACACACACACACACACACACACACACACACACACACACACACACACACACACACACACACACACACACACACACACACACACACACACATCCAGTCAGAGTCTGCGCCTTTGTGTCTGAGAGCTTACTGAAAGGGCTGTAAAATTCACTGCATTCTCTTTTTAATAGTGACAGATTGAAAGGCACATTACTAAATAGGATGTGTGTGTCTTTTGTTGTGGAACCTGATGTGTGTGTGTGTGTTCAGCACTTTATACCACTGCTTCTGATGGAGGTCATCCCCTCTCTTTGCTCTCCGTTCCACCCCCCCCTCCCACACACACACACACACACACACACACACACACACACACACACACACACACACACACACACACACACACACACACACACACACACACACACACACACACACACACACACACACACACACAACACACCTTCCCCTCCACACCCTCTCTCTCCTCCAGGGTCTGTACGTCTGCAGGGGGGACGCTCCAAGCTGGAAGGCAGGGTGGAGGTCTACCTGGGCGGAGTCTGGGGGTCTGTGTGTGCGGACGACTGGGGAGACGAGGATGCTACTGTGGTGTGCAGACAACTGGGGCAGGGGTGAGGAGCACACACACCCACACACACACACATGCACTCACACACACAGACACAATCAGCATACATACAGATGTATGTATGTCTTTTTCTAAACTCACATTTTTACTCACACACAATTGCGTTGTCTCAGACCAATGCTAGCCCGGTGTTCCTACTGAGTTAGTGAGGCACACTGTCATGAATGATAGTACTGTAGCTGTGGTGGTCAGTCTCTGGAAACCTAACTGTGTTCTTTCTAGCTACTGACCGTGAACCACATGTTGACCGCTCTGGTCCTCTTGAGCTCCTGAAATGTAATGGGGTGTAAACTTCAACTCTACAGACTCTATAATCTTCCCCCACCTAACACTGGCATTCCAAACCCCTCCTTTACCCCCTTCCCCAAGGAGTGTTTGAATACCTCCAATCCTCTGCTATGTACCTCCCTGTGCACACACACACACACACACACACACACACACACACACACACACACACACACACACACACACACACACACACACACACACACACACACACCTGCACACACACATTCACACACATAGACACCCATTCACACTCATAGACACACTCTCACACCAACAGTCTTCATTGTGAGATGAGGTCAGGTCAGTGTCTGCACTGTGGTTCTCCAGAGGGACCATGACCAGATCTTACCTAGAGACAGTGCACCATAACTGGGGGGGGGGGTGAAGTCAATGCATGGCCCTTGATTTCCCTGGAGGAACGCTCATTGACACTCTGAAACTGACACCAATGCAGGCAAGTGTGCACAAGTGGTTCACACACACACGCACACACACACACGTTCTAATACACACACAGAGGCCAGTGTGTTCACAGGAAGCGAAAGGGGGGCATATGTCAGCCACGTGTCACAGAGTTCCAGCGATGAGTTTAAACTGTCGGGTTATTGACGTGAAAGGAGACCCCCGCCTGACCCTTGAACAGCCCCATTATTGACAGGATATGACCTCGGAATGGCTCAAGGTGACAGCCTGCCACAGCCTCCAAATGGCCACTTTGTCTGCCGAGGCCAGATGTTGGTTTTTATTAGCTTTAGCTGCGCTCCCTGTGTTCACTCGTCATCTTTCCATGTCGTCTTTTTTCCTTCGCCTCACCCTCTCTCCTTCCCCCGCCTCTCCAGGTTCGCTGGGCGGGCCCGCACCGCCCCCCTCTCTCGTCTGGGTGTGGCCAGGATCCACTGGAAGGCGGTCCACTGCGAGGGGGCGGAGCTGGACCTGCTGCACTGTCCGAAGACGGTCTGGAATGGAGGGGAGTGTCCCCTGGCTGCTGCTCTCACCTGCACTGCCCCGGAGGGTAGGGGCACTCCGTGTGTGTGTGTGTGTGTGTTTGAATAACACTAAGTGTAGGGAGTCAGGTGGCACAGCGGTTAAGGCGTTTGGCCCGTGATCGTAAGATTGCGAGATCGACTCCCTGCTGTGGCTACATGACGTCGTGTCCTTTGGCAAGGCACTTCACCCTACTTGCCTCAGGGGGGAATGTCCCTGTGCTTGCTGTAAGTCGCTCTGGATAAGAGTATCTACTAATTGTACGTGTTAGGGTTAAGGTTAGGGTTAGAGGTTGGGTAAAACACCATGTTTATTTGGAGTGAATAGGGTCCTCACTAGTATAGTAAAACAAATGTGTCTCTACAGACACACTGCATACTTGAAGGAAAATGTGATAACTGTGTGATATGCGTGCGGTACTGTGTGAAAAGTGAGTGTGTGTGTGCGCCCCAGCTGCAACAGTGGTCCCTGTGCGGCTGGTCGGGGGTCGTTCAGGGTCGGAGGGCAGAGTTGAAGTGTTCCACGGGGGCCAGTGGGGGTCCGTCTGCGATGACCAATGGGACGACAGTGATGCAGAGGTGGTCTGTCGACAGCTGGGGCTGGGGTGAGCACACACACACATCCACGTTCACACTCGCTAACACTCTGTCAGCACATGTTTATAATGGCAGTTCACTAAGAGGGAATGATGGGGCAAGAATGACAGATCAACATAGTGAGAGAGGAAGAGGGAGAGAGAAACAGAGAGAGCAGAAGAGACCGAGAGGAGGAGTAATGAGTGGATGTGGGTGTCCTTGTCCTCTCTCCCTCTCATCAAGTATGTGAAGTATTCCTGTTGTTTCGAGAGAGAAAGAGGGAGATATTGAGTGAGGAAGAGAGGGAGCGAGAGGGCAGCGGTCAGTGAAGGAACACATGTGGGGGTCAACTTCTAAACACACCCTTTGTTCCTATCAAGACAAATGTTGCTGGGCAATGTGCATAATGAACTACACACACCCACTACGGACGGTCCGAGTATGTGTGTATGTGGTTTTCATCATTGATCATTGAGTACTTTTGAGTACTCTGCTGTACTCTATTGTAGTCTGGCTCTGCCTGAATCAGATCTGTTGTAGGCTTCTCAATCCTCCTGTACATCCTTCTCCTTTCTTGTGTCGTGTATTGTGTGGGGAAAAAAAACGTTTTGAAAGGCTGAAAAAAAATCGATACAAAAAGTTTGGAAAGATTGAAAAAATGTGTGTGTTCCAAGACATGGAAAATAATAAATTTAAGCAGTTATTATTACAGAAAACTGACAGTCATTACAGTAGTTAGATAAAGTTATCCAGTGTAGTTGGTTTTAGTCTCTCCATAGCTTCCAGAGCAGGTACTAGAACGTTCTCTCACTCTCTCCTCTGTCTCCCTCTCCTTCATTCACTCTTAACGTGTTACCTCTCCTCTCTGTCCCTGTCCAGGGGCGTGGCCAGGGCGTGGGGTCAGGGGTATTTTGGCGAGGGGGCGGGCCGGGTGTGGCTGGATGAGGTGGGCTGCACGGGGAATGAGCTGTCCCTGGAACAGTGTCCTAAAAACGACTGGGGCGAGCATAACTGCCAGCACAAGGAGGATGCTGGCGTGTCCTGCACACCTCTCACTGGTATACACACACACAGATACACACACACAAATGCTCATACGTGCACAAACACACACAGATACACACACACACATGCATGCTGATACAAACACACATACATACACACACATACAAACACCTTAGCCTAACCCTCCCTCCCTCCCTCCCTCCCTCCCTCCCTCCCTCCCTCCCTCCCTCCCTCCCTCCCTCCCTCCCTCCCTCCCTCCCTCCCTCCCTCCCTCCCTCCCTCCCTCCCTCCCTCCAGAGGGGACAGTCCGGCTGGTGGGTGGGGAGGGCAGCTATGAGGGTCGTCTGGAGATCTTCTATCGAGGCCAGTGGGGGACCGTGTGTGACGACGGCTGGACAGACTCTAACACACTGGTGGCATGTCGGCAGCTAGGCTTCAGGTACACACACACACACACATCCTTAAAGAACATGCCTCTAATGGTTCAGATCAAACCAAACATGTGTGTTCTTCACAGGTCAGGGGAGACCATCCTTTCAGAGGACGCTGAAGTCACCCCAGTCCCCAGATTCGGTGTGGGGTCAGGTCCCATTCTATTGGACGATGTGA
>CM059301.1:13015000-13065000 GCA_030340665.1 Neosalanx taihuensis
AACATGTGCTGGGTGGGAAATGGGGAAGCATTCAATCACTGCGATTTGACTGAGAATGATGGACAAGCCCAGCAACTATTAATTCCTGAATCAAATGCCAACGATGCCTTGCCTTCTACACACACACACACATTCTATACCACGGTGATTCGCCCGCACCGTGACAGTGTAGCACCTGGAACCGGTAAGCAGATTTCAGAAGTGTCCCCTGTGGAATAATGAGGACATCTTGAATTTGACTCTTCCCCATATCAGGTTAGGACTAGAGCATCCAACCTTCCAGACCTGAAATCAGCTTTAAAGCGGTCAGGTTTGTGCTGAGACTTAGAAAGGGAATCCACAGATCTGATCCCTGATCAGTTCTGCAGGGTAAAAGGATCAGCCACAGCTCTCCCTTTCCCTTACTTTACCCCGAAGGGGAAGGAAGAATGCGGCGCATTCCTCCACTCACAGGACAATGAACAGAGAGAACGGGGGAGAGAGGAGGAGTGAAGGAGAGAAACGAGGGTGTGACAGTTCGAGGGCAAAAATCAAATAAAATCCAGCGGGGCCAGAAGTGAAAGAATGTTCAACCGGTGATCTGAGTGAGGATAGCAACATTGTTGAGCATGTGTGTGTGTGTGCGTGTGTGTGTGTGTGTGTGTGTGTGCGTGTGCCTGTAACAACAGCCCCCTCCAACACCCCCCACTTCGCATTGCCCCACACCTGACCCAGGCCCTGGCCCTAGGGGAGGAGGCCCCCACCACCCCACCCCCTCCTGCCCCTAGACCCCCACCTCCCCCAACCCCCTCCACCCTCGGCGGGGTGCAGTCAGTGCGGATTCGTCAGCCCAGCTTAGGTCCCTCTCCCACGGGCAGCCCGGCACAGCATGTCCCCCTTCAGCCTTGGAGGATCCAGGCCTTTGAAACAGGGGGTTGGGGGGAGGGCGGGGTGCGCGGGGCCCTCCAGGGGGTCTGGAGATGGCCCCTTTTGTCCCGGGGGATGGTGGGGGGTGCATTCATGAGTGACTCCATCTTTGTGTGTGTGAGCGCTCGACGGCGGTGCGCTGGATTACAGTTGGAAAAACGCCCTCGACAACCGACCAAACAACAGGGGTCTGGGGCCCCATCCCATGTTGTGGTCAGAAAGTTAGACGTGCCTTTACAAAGAAGGCTCCGGTCCTTCCTGAGCTGTCTGGTGGTGCTGGGACACAGTTAGAGGAGTCCGAGGTAAGTGTGTCCGGGTTGACTACGGCTATAGTTCAACCTATAAGGTGTGTGTCTTCAGATGTGCACGTTTCTACTAATGATTCGTGTGTGTGTTGTGTGTGTTTTGTGTGTTTAGTGTGTCTCTGTCCCGGGCTTGGCTGGTCCACAGACTTCCACAGTAGAGACACAGGAGAGGATAGAAGAGTCATGATTTCCCTTCAAATCGGGATTAGAAACTTCCACTATCGCTCTCTTTGTTCTCCGTTCTAAGTGTTCCCAGAATCGCTTCTCCCAGGACAGGGAGTCTGCGAGCGCTGCGTGCGAGACATCCCATGAAGACGCTGGTCAGTCTGAGCGTCCACAAAGGACCCGACAGTGTGGCGGAGACAAGGACCAGACCAGCTCTGCACACATCACTCTGAGGAATGCTGTTTACTAGAAAAATATGAAAGGCCGCTTTGAATGGGATCAGGTATGACGATGCTGCTTTGTGTGTGCGCTCATTTGTGCGTTTGAGTGTGTGTGTGTGTGTGTGTGTGTGTGTGTGTGTGTGTGTGTGTGTGTGTGTGTGTGTGTGTGTGTGTGTGTGTGTGTGTGTGTGTGTGTGTGGATGGGGGGGATGGTGTTATACCAGTTTGTCTCAAGCTTTTCTCAGACGCCGCGACAGTCTGTGGCATTCTACTACACACCCAGTATGGACGAACATACATACACACACACTCTCACACACACACTCACACACACACACTCACACACACAATGCCTGCACATCAAACAGAGTTGACAGTCAGCACAATGGACATATCTCCAGTCAGGGGTCCTAACAGCCCCACCCCCAGCCCCCTCCTTCACACACACACACACACACACACACGCACACACAAACACACACACAGTCTTAATTATGCCATAACTGCCCTGGGGCTTGACGCCAAATTCCACCAAGGCTCAAATACCAAACCAAATAGCAGCTTTTCAGCCCTAACAACACGTCACCACACTCCATCCACCCCTCACTGTCAGCAGGATACTACTGTGCTCCTTGCTACATAAAGGCTACACCATGGCTTAGCTATAGTGTGCGCCTGTTCATGTGAGTGTGCATGTGTGTGTGTGTGTGTGTGTGTTTGTGTGTGTGTGTTTGTGTGTGTGTGTGTGAGATGACGGCAGAGCGAAGCATCCTCACTCACAGTCTCTCCAGCTCCTTCAGGTCCTGGAAGGCTCCTCGCTCAATGGTAGTGATCTTGTTCTCCATCAGTTGCCTGGGAGGGAGGGAGGGAGGGAGGGAGGGAGGGAGGGAGGGAGGGAGGGAGGGAGGGAGGGAGGGAGGGAGGGAGGGAGGGAGGGAGGGAGGGAGGGAGGGAGGGAGGGAGGGAGGGAGGGAGGGAGGGAGGGGAGATCGTGAGATATGGGTGAGGAGGAGAGATGGACAGAGAGATAGAGAGAAAATTGCGGCAGAAGGACAGTAATAGAGAGGACGGTGAGTGCAGTGAGTTTCCCAGAGAAAGAGAGCCACTCAGCAGCCCAGTGCTGGTCGATAGAGCTCACCAGCCTTCCCAGCCCTCCATCACAGCTGACAGGACCTGTCCGTCATTCCCTTTACCTTTCATCTAACCACATAGCTAATGACAACTCATTCACTTTGACTGCCATGGAGCTGACTAGGAAACACACCCATATACCTGTGATATCAACAAGATAATCTCTGTAACCCATTCATTCCAAACACCAGACACCCAACACCAAAACACATGCAAACACACCTTTTATCTTTTATTCCATGGGCAATTATCCTCAAAATCTTTGCCATAAACCTAACCTGCAGCCTGACAGAATAGGAAACCTGTTCCTACACGACACCCCCCCTGCCCCTTCCCTCCACTCTCCCACCCTCCACCTCCCTGGCTCGCAGCCGCATTCCTCCCCTCCGCGGTTCCACCTAATGACCGCTATCTCTCTCTCTCTTCTCCATTCTGACTTCCTCTGCTTGGCGTGTTAATCACTCCAGCACATGGCCCCTCGGGGCGCTGCGGTTAAAATAAGATGCTTCTGACTCGTCCATACGTGGATTAACACGACGACATCAGCAGGTGCCGCATATTCGCTTGAATAAACACGGCTCTGATTCAAGGTTCAATGCACCATAGTGCAACGTGGTTCGACGTCGTCAACAACTTTCTGAAATAGAAAATCCGCAAGCTCTCTCCGAGTCTGTGGGTTTTGTTTTCACGTGAAATGCCGTTTCATATAATTGAATAAACTTGAATAAAAAATATTTGATTTTAGATTTTTTGTGAAAAAAAATTATGAGAGCCGTCTATGAACGAGTCTATGGACGCCTCTGGAATGTGCTCGACCTTTCAGGCCTACTTACAATACTCGCAGATGTCTCAGTCCAGCAAAATCCGCCTTGATTATCTTGGTCAGATTGTTGGCATTCAAGTCCCTGAGGAAACGGGAGAAAGGAGAAGTTAGATTTAAACAAACACGTTAATTTACGTCTTTGTTGAACAGTGACAATTAGGCCTTAAATAGGTGGGAAGGTATAGCATAAATACAATAATCATTATATAAAGGGCCTAAGACTTCAAATCAACCAAAGTAATTTAAAAAGCTACATGTTTGTAGATACAGAGTGTGGTGACATAAATAATCGAAAAATCGAATTAGTTTTAGCCAAATTAACAGTTTCAGATCGTGGAAAAAGCACGGGCAAAGTGAACGTTGGCTCAGATTGAATGTTGCTTCAGGGTAAACTGAAAATCACTTGATTCACCAATTAGGTTTCTTTTAGACTGGATTTTTCTGTATAGTTGTTTTGAATTTTTGGAACAAAACCAGCTTTAATTTAGCTTGTTTGGTCGCCATTTAAACCGATGAGGTGCATTTAAGAGGGGGGGGGGGGTCGCAATGCAACAGAGCGAGACCGCATCCCGGGCACGATCCACGGGTACCTCGCTAGCGGGGCTCCGCAGTACGGGGCAACCGAGAGGGGAAAGAGCGGATGGTGATGTTTAGAGTTTGCTAGACTCTTTACTGGTATATATCCGCATAGAAATATGCACCTCGCGTGAAAATGCACGTTTCTTACATCAATAACACAACACCAAAGTCAAATGTGAACTCTGATCCTCCTTAAAAACCCATTTCAGAGGGTTCACCCTGAACAGTACAGCCTGTGTTACATGGCCTGGGTATACGGATCAAACTGGGTTTCAGATCAATAACCGTTTATGAAGGGCCGTCATCTTTTAAAAAATTCAACTGGTTGGTCCTTTTCAACACTATACTTACAGTCTCTCTGTGTTTCGGGGTATGTTCCGCGGAACGCTGCGGAGTCCTTGGCCGTGACAGTCCACGGTGGTCCCGGTGCAGGAGCACTGCGCCGGGCAGGGCTGGCAGTTCACCTCGCTGAAGAGAAGCAGGAGACCCAGCAGCCCCGGCCACAGAGGCAGAGCCGTAGCAAGGGGCGAGGTTGCAACAAGCGGGTACGGGACTTTCATCACTGCGGTAAAACAGACCCGGGTGAGATTTCAATCCGGGGCGTACAATTAGCCCTAAAATCCCCAAAAGGTCACCAAACTGTGTCTCTTTTTCTCTTGTTGTGAAATGTTGTCTCTTTTTTGATATTCTCTTCTTTTTCGTATAATTTTCCTAATATGATGAATCACATTTCACAGAATGTGCGGATCTGGTGGACTGCAGAGTAGGGCACTTGTTTCGGGGTTGTAGCGGTAGAGGAGTCCCCCTCGGCAGGGGGGGGGAGTGGGGGATCGCTGCAGGATGGTAGAACCGAGACTGGCGCTTTTATTGCGGCGCAAAGTTCCACATGTCCGCGGCATGCAATGCGGTAATCCCCCCCGTGTGTCCGCTAAACCCGTGAAACACCTCGATCCGTGATCCGATACTCTGGATGGACACACACACACACACTCTCGCAGACACACCAGGTGAAGGTGGGAGACCCGCGCGAGGGTGGTTATGAATTCACGGCACGCGCCCGAGAGGAGACACCCCGCATTCGTTTTGTCCAAAAAGCTCGTGCGGGTCAGTTTTGGTCGAGGTATCGATTTCCGTTCAAACATGCATTTACCGATCCGGGACGGGAGAGACAGAAAAAGACCCCCAGTGCGAATAATCCAACTCTCCGTTGTGCGTGAAAAGCGCTGCTCCCGAGTGTGAGAGCGAAACGGGGACGGGCACGTCTGCTGCTGCGTTTGCACACACACACACCCCCCCACACACACACACACACACACACACACACACACACACACACACACACACACATTCACACCATGTCTCACTCCTCTCTCACCAGGACAGTTTACGTTTTCCCCTTTTCCCCCTCTGAAGGTTCAACTAAGGGATTCCCAGCCCCGGTTCTTCACTCCAGAACGGGACCTGTCTAACTGCAGTGGCCGGCCACCTGATGCCTTGTTCGGGCTTCGGAGACGAGCAGAGTCGCTTGAATGAGCCCACCTGATGCGACAGCGCGGTTCATCAGCTAAACGATACTTTCAACGGCAAATGCAATCCAAATCTTCCACTTCAATAAAGACAGCACATACAGGTGGTTGCTATCATTTTAGACATTTATCTCATAAATGCCACAAAAGACCAGGGTTGCTATAGCCTAAGAGTGGAGGGCGATTCGGGGGTTATTTTTAGACAGGTGAAAACCCCCCTTTGCGCAATCGCTGCAGAAAAATGTTTGCTTATTGAACCTGTGTCATTCCGAGTTTGTGTTTAAGGTCGTTAACTCGTTACTTTGTTTATTGACTTCTTTCGCGTGTTTGCCTCTTTAGATCTGGAAGTTTGTGGGCCAGATGCACGGTGAAGAGGACAGAGTAACTCCCCCACCGTTACCAAGGCTCTGAGTTTTATAGCTAGTCCCCCCCCCGACTCCTCCCCTCCCTCCGCCCCGAACTCGACTCCTACCCGCTCCCCTCTCTACCTTCTACGGTTCGTAGTCTTGCCGTCACCGGTCCTGACTGACGCAGTGAGTGTGGGGGGTGTCCTGCAGCAGTGGCTGTCCTGCTGTATAGGGCCTCTTTATCACTCACACCCCATTCATTTGTTTATCTCTTGCTCTTCATCTTCATTTTGCTCTCTTTCTCTCTCCATCGCTCTCTTTCACCATCTCCCTCCTTCTCACCCTCCCTCTGGTAAACAGAATGCAAACAGTTGTGTGTGATTGCATGACTTGTGCCAAACTGGACCGGTGGTGCCTTAAAGTTGTGTGTGTGTGTATTACCCCCTCTCTTCTCCCTTTACACTCCAGTGTCAAGATACAACGACCTTTCTTATCTAACAGTGTAGGACACAGATATGTCCAGACACCACACCGATGTACATGCTTTCCCTGTCATACTGGAAGCACCCTGACTGCTTTTCAAGGTCACTGAAAAGTGGAAAAAATGCATTCAACACTTCTCTGTTGTAGCAACGACCGTCTTCCAGCACGCTGGTAAACGCCAGCGGTTGCTTGAATGAACCTGAGTGTGCATACAGGCATTTGTGCTAATCCCTGTGAACCACACACACACACACACACAACACCCGCATCCTTTTTCAATGCAGTGTCCCTCACTCTCGAAAATGGAGCTGACCCATTCGAGAGATGTTCACTGCACCAAGATGTAGGACCTGCCAATGAGGACGGCTGCTTGTGTGGTGTGTGCGCGTCCGTGTGTGTGTGTTGATTTAGGGTGATAGTGTTGGTATAAGGACTCTTTGTGTTTTCTCTGCTTTACAGCTCTGCAGTAAAACAAGAGGTGTGTGTGTGTGTGTGTGTGTGTGTGTGTGTGTGTGTGTGTGTGTGTGTGTGTGTGTGTGTGGAGGTGTAGGGGTCATCCTAACCACCTGGTCTGTCATGGCCAAGCCTTGACAGCTGCTACTGGGACACATGCTGCTCTCTGCTAGCTTCTTCAGTGCTGGACACACACACACACACACACACACACATTCACTGTGACTCACCACCAGCCACATGCACAGGTGAAAAGACTAAATACATACTAAATACACAAAAGTGTTGGTCACACACACATTTACATGTGCATACACACATTTGTAATCTCAATCTTTAATTGCAATTAGACAATGGTTTGTATTGGTAGAAGTTTGTGTTTATTCACTGATAATTACATAATTAAAACCCAATGATGTTTGTGTTTGAACAGAGACTGTCAACAGTGTTTGGTTGTTCAGTTTGCACAGCTGCACACACACACACACACACACACACACACACACACATACACACACACACACACACACAAAACACACTGATAACCACAGTATGAATCTTAATTCACAGCTTATAACCAGTTTCAGCATGATGCAATTGTTCCATGTACATGAGTGACACCCAACTCTAATTCTATCGGCAGTTGAATGTTGTGAGTCAAACAGGTAACTAGGTAACACACACACACACAGGTGTAGAAGAGCAGATCAGGAGAGGGTTAGGGTTAGGGTTAGTCTCTTCCTAGTCTCGGTATCTGCTGTGGGCCTGAAGGGTGTGTTGTGTCTGTGGTTTGTGTGTGTGTGCTGTGTGTGTGTGTATTTCCACGTGTGTTTGTTTTGACGAGATGGAAAACAGTATCCAACCAGCTGTTCGGGTTGCATGCAGTAGGGTTCCATGGAACAACAGCGAAGGCTGATCCTCTTAATCTCCTCCCATAATTCATGTCCCCGTACTGTAGCATCTGTGAATGAGGCTACAGCTACTGTACAAAGATCCTGTGTTTTCCACAGCATGTCAGCAACCCTCTCTTCCTTTATCTAAAGTAGATTTCAGGACCGTCTGTGGGAAATTATGTGGGATTTGGTGGTTTTTCAGACTGTTTAGTTAAAGTGTTGTGGCAACGGTTATATAACTGCATTTAGCTAATTTAAATACATTTTGGCCCACTGTTGGTCACAGAATGACTGTATGTCAACCTATTGAGTCAGGAAACACAATGTGAGATCACTGCGAGAGAGGAAACCCAGGAGGAAGTTATCAGATCATCTCTTCTTCTCTCCGCAATGTTCATCCCTAAAACCACACAAACACATCCAGATACACCTACAACACTCAAAAGGGCACAGGCTGTACTGCACACACACACACACACATTGTAACAATGGAGACCATGCCACAGATGTGATGTCATCCACTTATCAAGGCGTGTATAATCTAGGCATTTTCGGCAAGGACAGCTCTCCTCAACTCCTGCGCTCTCTCTCTCTCTCCCTCCCCCACTTTTCTTCCCTCTCTTTCTCCTCCATTCCTCTTTTTCATTCACCCCCCCCCCCTCTCCTCTCTACATCTGTGGGGTATATGAGGCTGAATTTCATTCACGGATATCGGTAATATATCTGGACAATGCCTGCATGGAAAATGTTCTTCATGTGAAACATATTGGGGCACACATGTACACATATACGCACACACGTAATCATCGTACAGGACAAAAGGGGAAAGTAAAAGTTGAAGAAAGCATTTGGAGGTATTGTAGAGAAAATACCGCTGCATAAAGAACTTCCTACACCAAAACAATGGGCAAGTCATAATGGACTGATTCAAGAAGGCAAGAGAGAGAGTGAGAGGGAGAGAAGAAAGGTGAGGAGGGTAAGAGGGTGAGGACCAAGGGGAGAAGAAAAGGTTGACAGAGAGAGGGAGGAATAAAAAAGTGAAGAGGGAAAGGGCGAAGGATGTGAGGCGGGAGAGAGAGGGAGAGAGACAGAGGTCGAAGGAAAGAAGAGTGTGGGAAAAATCAATATGCTCTCTGGAGCAACTGGAAAAGACAATCAGTCCTGTCTGACCCACACCTCCCCCCCTCCCCCTCTCTCTCTCTCTGCCTCTCTCTGTATCTGTGTGTCTGTCGCCATCAGTGTTTGTTGTCTGCTCAAATGTGTTTCAGTAACATGACTGTGGGGAGGTGAGGAAGAATGCTGTCAGAGAAGTTAATGACATCCAACTTTATTCAATTCACACAAGCAGACAAACAACAAAGAGCCAATGGGAGTAGGAATATGATTGGATGAGAGGCTATCGCACTTTTATATGTGTCCAGGACACAGACACACACACACACTCCCTGCTCTAGAAGCAGCATTGGCTAAAGTGCCCATCCAATTGAACTCTATCTTTTTCCTGCAGTTCATTTGAATGTTGCATGTTTTTCTGGTTGGCTTCAGTTCCACACAGTGTTCCATCTCACACACACACACACACACACACACACACACACACACACACACACACACACACACCACACACACCACACACACACACACACACACACACAGAAGCTGCTTGGCCTCCCCTTTGATACGCATTATTACTATCACCATAAAGTAGAACGAGCTTGGCTGCGTGTGTGTGTGTGTGCGTGTCTGCATGTGTTTGGTACTGTGAGTGGACGTGAGCATTTCTTTTGGACCGTGTGTGTGTGCGTGCGTGAGAACGGAGGCCTGGGATGTTAGCGAGCCCTGAGGCTGCCGGCTTTCACTGCCAGTCCACTCCACGTTCTGGGTTTGTATAGGCGGCTCAGCCTACCATTGTCCCGTTCCGACTGTGGAATTCTATTACACTGCCTCCTCTGGCCCCGGGCGTCTTTCAGACTGACAGAGGAAGAAAAAGAGGTGGAGAGAGAGAGAGAGAGAAAGGGAGAGAGAAAGGGATAGAAAATGATGAAAGGATGGAGAATAAAGTTCTACTCCAAATATCCAAGAGATATCCTAATCTCTAAATCTCCTCGATCTTTCTGTTCCGCCTACATCCTCCCGCTCTCTCCGTCTCTCTCTCACGGCCTCTCTCCTCCCATCCCTCCCTCTCTCCCTCCCTCTCTCCGCTGTATTTGCTGGGGGTTAATTGAGGTGCAATCAGCATGGGTCCATTATAACACCTTGATGAAGAAGACACCCCCACATGCCACACACAGAGACTCTGTCAGACACACAAACAGCACACATACACACAGCAAAAGTTGAAAATGTGTTTCCTAACAGAATACACTGTCACTGTGTGTGTGTGATCCTGCAGAGTGATGTCAGATTTAATGATGGCCTCCACCCTATGGAAACACAGCCTCACCCTGAATGAGAATGCAGAAAGAAATTAGAACATTAATCCAGCTAGCAACCAGCAACCTCTGATCCAAAACAGCCAGCCCACGTAACTACATCCGTACACTGACTGGCTGGCTGGAGGACTGACTGGTTGACTGGCTGACTGGCTTGCTGAGTGACTGTCTGGCTGGCTGGTCTGGCTGTCTGTCTTAGTGATTGGCTGACTGGGGAGCCCAGATCTGTAGAATACTAGAATTTAAGAAGGAAGTGTGTGTATGTCTTTCTGCGTGAGTGTTTCTCTAAGAGCTCCGGCCAGATGGTGGTTTAGTGGCTACAGCCAAACACTGTGGGAGCACGTAAGTGATCTCTCTCTCTCTCTCTCTCTCTCTCTCTCTCTCTCTTTCTCTCTCTCTCTCTTGTTCTCTCTCTCTATCTTGCTCTCTCTCTCTCTCTCTGTTACACAAACACACACCTGTTGGCTAACAAATTAGTGAAGTGGAGATTACCAGGCAGAGACAAACACCTGTAGTGGCATCTATCAACATCGCTCTCTCTCTCTCTCTCTCTCTCTCTCTTCCTATCTATCTCTCTCTCCCTCCCTTTCTGCTACAGTTTCACGATAAACTATTGTCTGTAAGCGAGCATGTGTGTGTGTGTGTGTGTGTTCAGTGCTGAAGAAATATATAGATTCAAGCTGAAGTCTAACAGTTGGAAGCTTCTCTTCAAAGGCAGACGTATACCTTTCATACATCTCTCTCAGGGAGAATGTGTGCTGACACACACACACACACACACACACAGAAAGTTAAACCAGCACTAACTGTCTTACTCTATTAAACACATTTTCCTAAGAAGTCTTCTATATCTCACACACACACACGCACACACACGCACACACACGCACACAGGCATGCAGAGCTCCAACAAGCACCGTGCCAGCATCTCTCCTGGCACACATAAACTGACAAGGGGATACTCACTATGCCCTGGCAGTCAACACGCACACACACACACACACACACACACAAAGACACGCACACACAGGCACACACACGCACACACACACACACACACACACACACAAAGACACACACACACAGGCACACACACACACACGCACGATTGGCAGCAACACTTTATCAGGCAACAGATGCTTCTGAATGAGGCATTCTGGCGGCATGATAGATAATGTGGTCCATTCAGAATCACTGCAGAGCTCTCACACACACTCCCCTGCTGGACCAACTATTCATCATGTCACATTTGCGTACAAACGCATGCATTTTACCCACAAACACAAACAGATGTACAGATGAATGCAAAAGGCAACAAAGCTACGCATGCAGAACCTCTCAAAGAAACGCTGTCTCAAACTTTCCACTTCCTGTTTCAAGGCTATATTCTATTACTTGAAACGTTAATTACTTTCAAACATTCAATATTTCTCACAAACCCCCTTTTTAATGACATGATTGATTATCATCCATTTCAGATAAGGGAATTCGATAATTATGTGTCTTGCCCTTTCTTTTTCAAATTTCCTACTTTAATGGCCTTGTTTTTAGAAAGGAAATTACCTTCCAGCTATGAAAATTTTTTGATTTTCATTACATAAAACTTATTATGTTCAATCTGAAAGTGTACTTGAAATGTAAATGTTGTGTGCGTTCACTTCTTGACCATTTGTATATTACAAGCGTATTGTCGTTGTTCTTTGAATTCCCTCAAGACAACTGAAAGATGATCCACAAGTGAAAAGATCATATGGGGTCAGTACTGTAGTACGGACTGGGGCTGGGGAGGATGGAGGGGTTGAGGGGTTTGGGGGGTGGGGGGGGAGTCACCCTTCCCACAGCAGACCACCCCTGATGTCTACAGGCTTTTCCCCCCCTCCCCCCCCCCCCCGCCTGTTATTTTTGGTCAGAGAAACGAGGGAGGTCAAAATAAAGTGTGTGTGTGTGTGTGTTTCAATCAGAACCAGATGAGTTGGGAGGCCGACAAAAGACCCGGGTGAAAACATCATTAACCAATTAGCTGTGCCCGACAACCACGTCTCAACCTATCAGGGGGCTCCAACTGGGATTCCTCATCAGGTCATTGGCTGATTGGATGATACCCAGATTGGCCTGTGATTCAGCCCACCACAGGACAGTGAGGCTTGAAAACACTCGCCCGGCTTACACACACACACACACACACACACACACCATTTGTTGAGCTTTTCTTATTCACACACTTTCCTGTTTGTCTGTTTGCAGTTGGAGGGAGACATGACTTCATAGACTGTGTGTTATAGAGGGGGAGGTAGGCGTTACACATGAGTTTACCTGTGTGTTTATCGGTTTGTGTGTTCATGCAGTGCACATAGAGAAGTTCCCCCATCTCTTTCCTTTACCCCAAACAAATGCAGAGCACATGTTCTCAAACAATGAGTCCAAAATCAAGACTAGGAAAGCACCTTACAGTTCCCCATCTCTCTCGTAGACAAACGTCTCTCTTATTCTAGTTTATTATCTCTTTTTACTTTCCATCTCTGACACACACTCTCTCTCACACTCTCTCTTGCTATTATTCTATCTCCATTCATCTCATATTCTATCTCTGTTTTCTCTCATCGTCTTCTGCTCTCTCTGTTTTCGTCCTCTGCCTCTCTCCTCCTCGTGCCTTTCTCAGAGTTTCTCAGTTATCCTTTGTTCCAGGACTCCTATTCCCACCCAGCAGAACCATGCTGGGAAATGTAGTTTTAGAGAGCCAAGAGGAAACAAGGGATTCAACAGGGGCCACCCTGTTGAGGACTACGTGGGATGAAACCTTCAGATAGGCGGAGTAAGAAGAGAGAGAGGGAAAGAGAGAGAGACAGATGAAGGGGGTGAGAGAGGAAGGGACAGGAGAGAGAGAGAGGAGAGAGCGCGAGAGCCAAAGTGAAAGTCTCACCTTTCTCTCCTCTAGTTACTGAGGACATCAGCAGCTAAAAGCATCGCTATGACAACACAAACACAAACGCTACCATGGCTTTGTGTGTGTGTTTGCGTGTGCGTAGGAAGACCATGTCTAATTATATACGCACTGTAAAAAGATTCATACACACACACACACACACCCACGTACAGTCCATTGGTGGTCGTGTAATGACATCATCAAGGTGGGGCAGAGCATGCGTGTGTGTGTGCGCTCTGGCAGACCTTCTGCTTGTGTGTGAGGCATTCCAGACCTAACTAATTTAACACCTAACAAACACTCTGGAAACAATTATTGCTTAAAATGCCGTTGTAAAAAGACAGCTAAAGCTGCTACTAAAATATTATAAGTCATTTTGGACATAACCATCTGAATTGGTATAAGGACATAACTATCTGACTGGTCCTATTAAGGTTTCTACAGTGAGGCAATCAGCCAGTCAGCCAGATTTAGACAGACAGGCAGTCAGGTAGACAGTCAGCCATATCTAGACAGACAGTCAGGCAGTCAGTCGGACAGAAGCAGACAGCGACGGTGGATCACTGATCCTGAAAACATGTTCCATGACACAACCTTGTTTATTATCTCAGTGAATCAGAAACAGATGCATAACCAGGTGTGTGTGTCTCTGATCCCCCAGAGGCAGATTCAAACACACACACACCCACACACACACACACACACATCGCTGCACCTGCTGCACAAGAAGCCAGTCACATGAACACAGACAAGGAACCTGCATGCGTGTGCTTGTGTGTGTGCCTCGGTGTGTGCTTTTTTGCCTGTATGTGTGTGTGTGTGTGTGTGTGTGTGTGTGTGTGACTGTGCGCGAGCCTGGCTGTGCGTGTGCCCTCTAACCCTACGGAAAACGCCACACCCTCATCTGTCGCAATCAGCATCTGATGAGCATAGGGACCACCCGCCCGTCTGCTGCCCCTGCCGGCCCCCACAACCCCCCCACCACCCCCCCACCCCCCCCACCCCCCTGCCGGCCCCCACCACCCCCCCACCCCCCCGCCGTCAGCGGCAGCCCCCAAACACCGCTCGCCCGTGACTAATCTGTGAACCAATCAGCCGAGCCATCGCTCTCCCCCTAACCATAACACCCCCGGAGCAGGAGCCAGACAGGACTGTGAGCCTCAGGACACAGGAGACCCCGGGCCCAGGCCAGGGGAGAGGAGCCGTCAGAGACTTGTTTAAAACAACACGGCACCTGAAACAGCGAAGGGGGGCGAGGCTTCGTGCTGCGTCTCATTCATCTGCAGCCTGGGTTTGTCATCCTGTCATGTGATATATTAGCAACGTGTTATTAACAGACCCCGAGACAAGCTAAATGGCCACACGAGCACAGGAGAGATTTTCCCCAGCAGGGAAAGAGAGAACCTGGGAAGGAGAACCGCTGCAGGCCAGAATCGCAGAAAGTGAGGGAAGCGTTTCGAACAATAGACTGTTTGTCTTTGTGTCTTAGTGTGTTTACAATCTATGTTCCCCACCTCCTCCAAATCTCAGGCTCTCTTCTCTCCGTGAGGGGAACTGCTTGCTTGCCGCCAAAACTCTGTTTGGACTAATAAAGTTTTACAGGGCTGTTTCAATCCCCCCCTGGACTTTACACACATGGGGTTAGTAACTAAACAACACTAGTTGCCTATTATCTTCATTATGCTGATGACTCAATTGCTGTAAATGAACAGGCACAGCCGGTTTGAGTTAAAACGGATGAATACTAATTATTGTTGAGTATTACTTAGTCATTCACAGCAAAAGCACATTCTAAAATTCTTGTTCTCAGAAATGCCCTGTGTCTCTCTTTCACACCAAACACACAAATTCACACAAACGCCACTGACGACAGTCTCATCAGCAACCTCAAAGGCAAGTCATGAAAGATGTTTCTGTCCAATCAGTAGCCTCCAGGGTCCCCATGGCGATGGGACAGGTGGACCAATCAAAGAAGAATACTGTGTATGGCTGCAATCATGTAGGCACTGATCTGATCATTTCTCTCTCGCACACACACTCTCTATCACACGCTTTCTCTTGCTCTCTCTCCCTCCTCCTCCACTCTTTCTCCCTCTGTCACACTCTTTCTGTCCTCCACCTCTACCCCTCTCCCCCCCCCCTCTCTCTCTCTGTTTCCATCCTTTCTCTTGCTCCTCAACTCTCTTTATCGCTCACCACGTCCCTGCCTTTGACTCAGGCTGACTTGTCTGTGCCTCGGTCTCGGTGTATAAATCACTTCAGGAGCGTTATAACAGTCATGACATCTGTTAAGAGATGCTCATTAGTGTTGAGTTACTCTGCTTGGACGGAGCCAATTTATGGACCCTAGTCATGCAACGCTCCCTCCGCCTGAGGGGGGAAATAGAGGAGAAATCGAGTGAGAGACAAACAAAATAAGCAGGTTTCACCGAACAGACAAAGTGAGAGAGTGAAAGAACGTAAGAGCTGGTAAGTAAGAAAAATAGCAAGAGTGAGACACAGCCAGACAAAGAGAGAGAGAGAGAGAGAGAGACAGAGAGACAGAGAGAGAGACAGAGAGACAGAGAGACAGAGAGAGACAGAGAGAGAGAGAGAGAGAGACAGAGAGAGAGAGAGAGACAGAGACAGAGAGAGAGAGAGAGAGAGAGAGAGAGAGAGAGAGAGAGAGAGAGAGAGAGAGAGAGAGGCAGGCAGACAGACAGACAGACAGTCAGTCAGCGATCGAAAGATCAAGACGTACGTTAAGGTTATTGAAACATCGAGTGCAGCAGGCACAAACGAGGGCCGAGTGATCGGATCCAGATTGTTCTAGATCAAACAGTAGTGCTGTGCTGGGTTGGAGGGAACTCTCTGATGAACACATCAAACACTGCTAATCTAAACCACAGCGCTGTGATGTCACACGCACACACACACAGGCAGACTCATGCACACAAAGACTCATGCATGTGCGCTCACACTTGCACACGCACACATACTAAAACACGAGAGCACAGGCACATGCACTCAAACAAGCGTGTTCATGTCCCAACAAGTGACCCACACAGACGTACGACACATGTAGCATGCACGCCGGCACACACATGAAAGATCGCATGCTCAGGCTCACGCTACAGATTTACTCCTCGTGTGCACGTACACAAATTTCAGTGCAAACATACAGACAGGGTTATAAACTCCAGATTGACGAACAAAGACTGCATAATCTCTTACAGAGAGCCAGAGAGAGAGAGAGAGAGAGAGACAGAGAGACAGAGAGAGAGAGAGAGAGAGAGAGACAGAGAGAGAGAGAGAGACAGAGAGAGAGAGAGACAGAGAGAGAGAGAGAGACAGAGAGAGAGAGAGACTCTAAATAAAGGCATGTTCGTGATAATGGCCGTCATTATGGCTGATCTTCCAAGGGTGTGAGAGCCTGCAGAGTAGTGTCACTGTTCTGTGAGTCCACTGTTCATCTTTCCCTCTATACTCTGCCCTGCTCGCTCGCTCTCTCTCTCTCTCTCTCTCTCTCTCTCTCTCTCTCTCTCTCTCTCCTCCCTCTGTTTTATCTGCAGCTCTATTCATAAGCAGCTGAGAGGCTGTTGCACATTGGCCTAATTCATCTGCTAAATGATGAGGGGGAAGAGTCTGTGTGTTTATGTGTGTGTGAGAATCCAGGTTCTTATGTGCGCTCGCTGTTTAGAAAGAGGCTGGCGTGGTCCACCACAAAGACCACAGGGATTGTTTGTGTGGCCACGCACTGTATGTGTGCGTATGGGTTTCATGTTTATGAATGAATCGTCATAAAGACCTCCTTACGTACGGGTCAGTGGAACAAAGGACAAGCGAGAAAGAGGGAGGCAGGGAGGCAGGAAGGCAGGGAGGCAGGGAGGCAGGGAGGCAGGGAGGCAGGGAGGCAGGGAGGCAGGGAGGCAGGGAGGGTGGAGGACTGAGCGGGGACAGAGAGAGGTCAGTTAAGGTCTCGACAATGTCACCAGCACCCACTAACCCACTAACCCACTCTCCACAGTCTGTGCTCGCACTAATGCCATTCACTTCAGAGCTCCACCCATCCATGTCTGGTGTCACTTCAGACACGGGGGTTTCCGTTGAAATGCTGATTTCCCCGATGCACAGGCATTTTGGGAAGCGATGGATGAGAAAAGCGAGAAAGAGAGAGCGAGTGGGTGTTGGGATGAAGGGGTTAGGACAGGGTGAGAGGGTGACGTGGTCGGGTGGGTCTGTGGGAGGGTTGTGACTGAGGTGGGGCTGGGGTAAGACTGGGTTCTCTGTGGTTTGGCCACTCACATGCTAAACAGTGGCTCCCCTCCATCAGTTGTTGCCAGGCAGGGCTATGTTGCAACATGGTTTCATTCCAACACCAAATAACTCCCACGCTCACCCTTACTTACTGGTTAAAGACTACAGCAAACTGTGTCATTATGCAGTGTTTAAAGCTAGGCCTCACCTTGGCAGCACAGCAGTGTTCTGTCAGGCACACGGGCAACTTCACAACACCAAGAGGGCAAAGAGCTGAGGAAATACACATCCAGGTTCTGGAGTAAGGTGAAGGGTGAAGCGTCATCTGAAAAGACAGCATTTCCTTGAGCTGTCCCTGCTCTTCCATAGACATGTATCTGCTCTTCCATCCGGGTCCACATGTCCAACCAGTTGATTGGCTAAGTGGGAGCACCTGGGGACCGGTACGCCATATCTGTGGGCCTGCAGGGGGCGCCCTCACCTCCCACGTCCCCCCCCCCCCCTTCGGGGTTTTCTGGGACCCGGGGGCTGGGGGGTGGCTTCCAACCACAGAAACCTCAAAATAAATGATTTAAAATTAGACTGTTTAGCCTAAGGATTGGAGTGCACTGAATGGTGATTTAGAGCCAAGATCGTATTGCCGTCGACAAGAAAGGTGTGTCATTTAACTGCCCCACACTGAACACAGCTATTAGAGTGAAACAAGATGTGAGCTGTGAGCGACACCTTTAATATATCTCTATTACACGAAAAAGAATGGAGCTGGTTTCTAATGCAATATTAATGGCTGTCAAAGCTACGGTGGCCCAGATGGTTTGAATTTTATCATTCATTTAACAACATTGGCTTGTGTGTGTGTGTGTGTGTGTGTGTATGTGTGTGTGTGTGTGTGTGTGTGTGTGTGTGTGTGTGTGTGTGTGTGTGTGTGTGTGTGTGCGTGTGTGTGTGTGTGGCAAGGATAGAGATTAGAACTGGTCGCTTTTTATTCTGAGACATTTAATGAGAGCAAGGGTTGGAGGTGGCACACACACGTATATGGTGATGCACACACACACACACACACACAATGCTGGGTCCTTTTTTTAACGAGGATTAGCTGCAGATTACAGTGTAAGGCTTTCCTGAGTATCCACACTCTGTTCTTCTTACTTTCCTTCTCTCTCTCTTTCATTCTCTTTTTACCCCTCGTTTCCCTCCTCTTTCTCCTCTTTCTCCTTCCATCCATCTCTCCTCACTTTCAAGTCTTCTCACAGGCCAAAAGACCTAAACCATCACTCTCATATTTACATCTCAATTACTGTCCACCCCCCCATCCCCCCCACCCCCCCAAGAAGAAAATATAAACTCAAGTGGTCTCATATCTTTTCTTTCTCCTTTTTCTGTACAAACCCCTTTCTTTCCTTTCCATCCTTCTCTTCCTCATTCTATTCCGGAACAATGGAACGGACCAGAACCTTTCTGGCCAGGTTGTGTAATTGAATGTGCCTGCTCCTGTCATCGTCTACTGTCTCTCTCTCTCTCTCTCTCTCTCTCTCTATCTCTCTCTCTGCCTCCCTCCCTCCCTCCCTTCCCCTCCCTCTCTCCCTGCCCTGCCCTCTCCCATCTCGTCTCCTCCTCCCTGAACGTGTGTGTTTGGAGGTGTCGATGAGCGATGACAGTCTTGATTAGCCTTCATCTGACTGGAACGAGGTGTGGCCATCAGAAACACTCACGTGAACACAGACATCCTGGCCTTATTCTGGATCTACAGTGTGGAGACAGAGAGAGAGAGAGAGAGAGAGAGACAGAGAGAGAGACAGAGAGACAGAGAGACAGAGAGACAGAGAGAGAGAGACAGAGAGAGAGAGAGAGAGAGAGAGAGAGAGACAGAGAGAGAGACAGAGAGAGAGAGAGACAGAGAGAGAGACAGAGAGAGAGACAGAGAGAGAGAGAGACAGAGAGAGAGAGACAGAGAGAGAGAGAGAGAGAGAGAGAGAGAGAGAGAGAGAGAGAGAGAGAGAGAGAGAGAGACAGAGAGAGAGAGAGAGAGAGACAGAGAGAGAGAGACACAGAGAGAGAGAGACAGAGAGAGAGAGAGACAGAGAGAGAGACAGAGAGAGAGAGAGACAGAGAGAGAGACAGAGAGAGAGACAGAGAGAGAGAGAGAGAGAGAGAGAGAGAGAGAGAGAGAGAGAGAGAGAGAGAGAGAGAGAGACAGAGAGAGAGAGAGAGAGAGAGAGAGACAGAGAGAGAGAGAGGACAGAGAGAGAGAGACAGAGAGAGACAGAGAGAGAGAGAGAGACAGAGAGAGAGAGAGACAGAGAGAGACAGAGAGAGAGAGAGAGAGAGAGAGAGAGAGAGAAGAGAGAGAGAGACAGAGAGAGAGACAGAGAGAGAGAGGAGAGAGAGAGCAGAGAGAGACAGAGAGAGAGAGAGAGAGACAGAGAGAGAGGGAGAGAGGGAGAGAGGGAGAGACAGAGATAGACAGGGAGAGAGACAGAGAGAGGGAGAGAGAGAGGGGGGGGGGACAGAGAGAGAGAGACAGAGAGAGAGACAGGGAGAGAGAGGGGGGACAGAGAGGGAGGGAGAGAGAGAGAGAGAGACAGACAGACAGGAAGAGAGGGAGAGAAGGAAAGAGGGACAGAGAGAGATTGTGCTGATATTTGGTCTTTTGCTAATAAGCTTGGTGGCAGAGCTAAGCGCTAAATGTCAGCCTTGATATATGTCTGCAGCTCTGCCTGTGTCAGCGCCACTCACACACACTTTCACACGCGTGCTCTCACTCGCGCGCACACACACACACACACACACACACACTCACACAGTGTCAGTAGGAGAGACGAGAGTATAAAAAGAGAGTGTGTGCAGGAACATGTACGCTGCCAGCTTGCAAGGCTGTGAGCATTTACACAGTAGCAGCTCCCCAGAGACAGCAGGTGTTGTGACCTGAAAAGTAAATCTGTCTCACCCTGCCCTACTATCTCCCTATCTAACCCAATCTATACCTCCATCCATCCCCCCTCCTTCTCTCTCTCACGCTCCAGTGAGGCTGTGATTGTGTGGTGAAGTCCGGCTAGTGCTGTATTGGTGTTTGCTGTGGCAAGGTTAGTTAATCGATGACTGAGCTTTGGTGGAATGGATGGAAAGATGGAGAAGAAAAAAAGCAACACTGAACCAGAAAGCCACAAACACACCCGCAACCACACCGCAAATATGTGCTCTTTTGTATGTAAGTCACAGTCTATAAATGAATGCTCTCAATTATTGTTATTCCCATTCAGGTATTGTTCTCATAACCTAAAGTGTTTTTACCATTCATACACTGCCACACACACACACACACACACACACACACACACACACACACACACACACACACACACACACACACACACTCACACACACACACACACACACACACACACACACTCACACACACACACAGAGGAACCCAACTACGTCAATATGTGTAGTTATTGTGAGCGAGGGCACCAAGGTCACAATGTGATTAAAAGTAATTTAAGCGGAAGTGACATTATTACCAATACATGCCCTGATGGCATCAAGCCCACACCACAAACATCCCCCCCCCCCACCGCCCCCGCACCACAACATCCCTGCACGAAGAGAAGACCCCCCCCCCCCCCCATGGATGGAGCAGTGGAGTTTTAAAACGCTTCGTCAATCTTTGATGTGTCGTATTCAGGGAGTTGTTTGAGAAGAATGTTTGTCATGTAAACGACGTGGCGTCCGCTGGGCCAGAAAGCTGAAGCGTAAACGTTCCTTATGGTGGCGGGCGAGGGAGCGCTCTGGGGGAGCCAAGTACGAGACAGGGAGAGGAGAGTGTGCGTGCGTCCGTCACAACGTTTGTGTTTGATAACTTCCCTCATTAAGAGTTGTAAGAAGGCCACAGCCTATTCTCATATTACGCTGATTAAGAACGAGAAGAAATACCAGCGAGAGCGACAAAGGGAAGGAAGGAAGGAAAGAAAGAGGGGGAGAGAAAAAAGCAATTAGCCTCTTTGTGTTTCTCAGAGTGTTTCCATTTTGCACACAATAGTTCTGGTGTGCTGTGTGTGTCTACGTGTGTGCGTGCAAGTGTGTGCTCGCAGACAAATATTTCAAGTGTCTGTGTGCTCAGGCATGTGCGTGTGCGTGTGTGTGTGGGTGCGCACGTGTATGAGTGTGAATAGTGAAAATGCTTTGGGTTGTGAGAGCAATAATTGAATTCGAAGCCTCATTAGCAACAACAATTGAAAGACAGCAACACAGAACTCTGTGTTAACGCTCAGACACACACACACACACACACACACTGTTGTCACACACATATCTAATGCATAATAGTAGCTGTATATCCTCAGTCAAATGAAAGAATGAATGAAGAGCCAGGAAGCAGAGAGAAGAAGGAGGAACAGACAGAACATACTGAAGAACAGACAGCACAATAAAGGAAAAGACTGCTAGTGTGTGTCTGTGCAAAATATAGAGTGTGTGTGTGTGCGTGTGTGTATGAGATCGAGTGTGTGTGCGTATGTGTGTGTAACTCCAGTGCTTGACTGTGAAGTGCTGAATGTTTCAATGATTCATCTGGCGAAGCTCTCACACACCTGACACATCAATGGATCTACACACTGAGAGAGATGCAGAACATGTGTGTGTGTGTGTGTGTGTGTGTGTGTGTGTGTGTGTGTGGTGGGGGGAAAGGGGGGGGCATATTTAGAGGGAAACCCAATTCAGTTTTTTAATTTCATGGCGGAATCGAGCTGAGCTGACACACACAGTGGGGGAACGTGGGGGAGGAAGGGTGTGTGTGTGGTGTGTGTGTGGTGTGTGTGTGGTGTGTGTGTGTGTGTGATAGAGAGAGTGTCTGTGTGTTGACAGGAGCCCCCCTGCAGTGAGACCTCATTTAGAGTGGGGAAATGAACATAGACTCACCAGGAGATACTGGCCCTCATAGACAGAGAGAGACAGGGATGGGGAGGAAGATGGACAGGGATAGAGAAATAGAGGGATGGGAGAGAGAGAGAGAGAGAGAGAGAGAGAGAGAGAGAGAGAGAGAGAGAGAGCTGTCCTGTGATGCTGTGCTGTTTCCATGCTTCACAGCCCTGACCTGTGGCTATCACTGACTGAACTGACATGTTCCACCTCAGATCACTTGGAACTCTGTGTTTCAACTTACATTTCCACGACCCAGCGTGTGTGTGTGTGTGTGTGTGTGTGTAAGGGTGTGTGTGTGTGTGTGTGTGAGAGACAGACAGGCTCACCGGGTTGAGCAGCACAGTCATGAACAGTTCTCCTCCTCTGATGCTTCTGTCCAGCTCCTTAGGTCCTCCAGGGTACTCCTTATAGTAGATTGTGTGTGTGAACAGGCCACAGGTCTGACGAGGGAGAACCTGTACACACACACAGCCACACACGCACACACACACACACACAGCCACACACGCACACACACACACACACAGCCACACACACAGCCACACACACACACACACAGAGACATATGGTTAAGACATAGGCAAATTCCTTCTATCCACACAAGCCATCAATTACAGCTGTTGCTTATGGATAGTAGCATTTTTTAGATACAGCAACAAAGATTTCATTTACTTTCTATAGAAAAGAGAAGATGGAGAAGAGAGAAGCAGGAAAGAGTAGTGTAGTAAACCTTTCACTTGGTAGTGTCTTTTGTGTGAAATAGAGAGTCGGGCCAAGAAACAGATATTGGATTTGCTATAAAACATAGCAATACCCCACACATACACACACACACACACACACACACACACACACACACACACACACACACACACACACACACACACACACACACACACACACACACACACACACACACACACACAGCAAAAGGCCGCCAGAGCCATGGACATTCAGCACTATTTCACCAAACCAATTATCCACACTGCTATAGCTCAAACCTGAGTAGTATATTTCTCAGACACTCACAGACATACACACGCAGATACACACACCGGAACTTTCTACAAGTCCCTCTGTTTGGGTTTGATGGACCTTTAGCAGGTCTCAATTTGCTAAGGGAGACAAACACCATTTATTTATGGTGGTGGAGCAGCCTGAAAACTGGCTTCCACTGACTGCTTCTGCAACAATGGAAGAAAGGGCGTTCTGGAGAGGGACAGGGACGCTGGCTTAACTTTAAAGGAAGCCAACCCACTGTCTGATTGATCAAGGGCACCAAATCTAAATGCGCTCTCCCAGCTTAATGCCACTGTGATTTAATATTTTAATCTAAGTCCACGCCTCCTGCCCTGTCTCACACAAACGCGCATGCGTGCACGCAGAAACACGCACACACAAAGATTTAATTTGTCGTGAGTAATAGCCCACTGTCCATCCTTAGTTGACGTTGTGTTTGGCGCGAATGCTACTCGCAGGACAGTCTCCATCCATCAGAAAGCTCCAGGGGCCTTGCAGACTAAATAATAAAAAAATGACATTTTACTGAAGCCATCAAAAACTCAGACTGAATACCATTTCCCAGGGCGCACCATTGCTTTCTTGGGAAAAACTTCTCCCGGAATAAAAAGTCGATGTGTACAGTAAATCTTCTCAGGTTCCCCTTAGGCTCGTCTGGGAGTCCGGGAGCGGAGTTGACGCATCCATTGTACGGGCTGTCTAACGAACGCGATTCCACTGCGCGCCTTCGACAGCACGAACAATGTTAACCGCTAATCAGTGTGTCAAACACCTCAGACGAAAAGGGGTGCGTTGTTGTGCTGTCATGGACGAGGGAGGGAAGGATGGAGGGAGGGAAGGAGGGAGGGAGGGAGGCTGATGTTCCCAGCAACAATAGTCGACAGTCCATGACAAACTCCTTTATTGGGCGATGATTGTGGCAGACTTTGGAGTCACACTCGTCCTCTCCCACACTCACACACACACACTCGTGTCCACTCACACAAAGGCACACACAACCATATCCACTCTCACACACACATCCTTTTCTACGCACACGCAAGCACACACAAGCACAGTAAAAGACTGCGATGCTCCAGTTGGAATGTGGATCAATAGAGAGAGGGGGCTATACAGAGCCCCCATTCACATCCGACACAGTTAACACACTGTGGCTAGTGGGCATTGATTGGCTGTTTAAAACAACAAAAGCAATCTCTCCCTGTGGACATCCCATGATTGTGTTGTGTGTATGTGTGTCTGCATATACTGTATGTGTGCATGTGTGTGTCTGCATGCATTGCCATGTCCTTACCATGTCGCTGTTGTAAATGAAGCTGTTGTGTGTGTGTGTGTGTTAACTCCTTGGCTGTTGTGTGTGTGTGTGTGTTAACTCCCTAGCTGACCCCGTTCCACAGGGTTCAGCTCCCTCACACAAAGGACGGTGAGCGCTGGACACTGTTTGTGATGGCTTCGCTGTGCTCATGGTCACATGACCGACGGAGGGGGAGAGGGACTGAGTACCTTCTTGTGAATAAGAAACCGCACCTCTGTGTATAACGACACAGATCACGCTCTCTCTACTTGGCTCGACCCCAGTATAGCTGAACGGTGGCCACAGTCTGTTCAGATCCACGCCCTGATGTTGGTGTGGACGAAGCCCCTTGCGCTCTCGTGAAGCGTGTGTGTGTGTGTGTGTATCTTCTCACCATGATGTCTCTGTGGATGAAGCCACGGCGGTATCGCGCTGGCTTGAGGTGAGGGTACTCCTCGGTGCTGGTCACCCGGATGTTCCAGGCTCGCCTCCAGGCCTCGTACAGCTGCAGGTGCACTGGGTACACCCCCGAGTGGTGGGGCGCCACCGCGTAGCCCAGGTCAACGGGGATGCCGTGGTCCTGGAGGGGGGGCGCACACACGGGCATGAACGGATGCACGTGGAGGGAATTGGAGGGTGTGACAGGGGTGAACACAAACCAGCTGGACAGGAAAGGGGCTGAAGGGGCGGTACGGAAACACACAAGCACACGCGCGCACACACCAGCATGCAGCTTGGCCTTGTAACATGGAGGGAGTTGTGTTTACGCTGGAGCCCCGGCCTTCGTCAAGCAGACTGATGTTGGCCTTCGCAACGGCCATACACACGCACACACGCACACACACACACACACACACACACACACACACATACACACACACACACGCACACACACACATGCGCGTGCACACACACACATACACACACACACACACACACACACACAGAGGGCTGCATGCAGCACCAACGGCTAATATCTGCTACCAGAAATGTGTTTTACATGAAAACACACACAAAACTACACATCCCATCCCCCTTACTCCCCAACATACACACCCACACAGACGCCAAACCCTCCACATCCACACACACACATAACGGCTGATGAAACAAACTCTGAGAGTGTATCCCTGTGAGTTTAATGAGTGTTTGAGTCCGTTTGAAGACGACAATAATAAGCTGTTTGACTCCCTAATAAGAGTAATATCAGTCTCAACGGGCTGCGGGAGACTCAGTAATGTACCTCAGGAGCGGAGCAGTCATGAAATTACTAACAGCAATATTAGTCTCAGCAGAAGCCTCTCCCAGGAGAGGGCTGGTACACTGCAGGAGAGCAAACGAGGGAAGGATGGAGAGAACCAGAGAAGGATGGAGAGAACCAGAGAAGGATGGAGATAACCAGAGAAGGATGGAGAGAACCAGAGAAGGATGGACTGAGATAACCAGAGAAGGATGGAGAGAACCAGAGAAGGATGGACTGAGAAAACCAGAGAAGGATGGAAGGAGAGAACCAGAGAAGGATGGACAAAACAAAGAAGGATGGAGAAAACCAGAGAAGGATGGAAGAAGACAACCAGAGAAGGATGGAGAGAAACAGAGAAGGATGGAGAGAACAAAGAAGGATGGAGAGAACCAGAGAAGGATGGAAGGAGAGAACCAGAGAAGGATGGAGAGAACAAAGAAGGATGGAGAAAACCAGAGAAGGATGGAAGGAGAGAACCAGAGAAGGATAGAGAGAAACAGAGAAGGAAGGCGAGAATAGGAGAAGGAAGGAGAGAACCAGAGAAGGATGTGGCGGAGAGCCCCAGCACGTACGCCCCACGCCTTCACGTGAAGACGAGGCCCCCGGGCGTGCGTGCGTGACCGGGCGTGGCGAGCTTGTGTCTCACCAGAGCAAACTCCTTGTTGAGGATCATCTGCTCCAGTAAGGAGGACTGGTTGTGGAAGAGATGAGGCTGCATGTGACTCCACATGTGGGGGAACCACCAGAACTCCCGCACGTTCCTCAGCAAGACATCATCCCCTTCATCCTCCTCCTCGGTGCCTGATCACACACACACACACACACACACATTTATATCCGCACCATTAGCACACACAAACACACGTATATGTAAGCGCACACACAACAAAATTCCACACACACACCATGAGTACAGAGACACACACACAAATGCATGATGATGATACACATGTACAAAAACACACACCATTAAACTCAGTAATGGAACCAGAAGCTTCACAGAATGACTTTCTATATATACCCCAAGGTAGTCGTTCTGATGAGTTGCCATGCCAATAGCACTTGGGCTGAATTTCAGCTGTGTGACTGATACCATGGTGATAAGCTCTGGTAAAACAGCAATGCTAAACCCTGGAGTTTACTTTCACACTTTCACAAAGATGAAACACAAAAGTTACCCTGTAACCAGTCGCCATGATATTATAGGAGGATTGGTGCTGTAATTAATACGTGGAAATACATTCAAATCCTGATAAATAATCCTGACACTTAATCTCTTTAAAATGTCATTACAAATGATCCCTTTCAAAATACATTCTCAACGATCAATTTCAAAGTATTCAGCGGACTAATGAAGCCTTGGAACGGAGTGAGTGAGTGAGTGAGTGAGTGAGTGAGTAAGTAAGCGAGTGAGCGTGCGAGCGAGCGAGCGAGTGACCCACCTGTGTGGTAGAACTTCCCAGAGAAGCCCAGGTTGAAGGTGAAGTTGGAGATTTGCGAGCGCAGCTGATTCTGTGTATCTAGGAGAGCCTGGGTGGAGAGAGAAAGAGACATACAGGGAGGACGATGAGGAAGGGATAGAAAGATGTAGAAGGATAAATATAGAGAGCAGAAGGTGGATAGAGAGATGGATGGAGAGAGGAAGAGAGAGAGAGGGAGAGAGAGGGAGACAGACAGAAGGAGAGGGAGAGAGAGAGTGTGTGTGAGGGAGAGACAGAGAGAGAGAGGGGGAGAGTTTTCAGTTATCTCCGGTGTTCTAATCAACCCTTGTACTGTACATCAACATTTCGCATCCTGAATGCTTTGTGGTTCCTGCGTTTCAGTCCTTGGACTACAGCAGCTGGGGTCTTGTGTTCAGAGTTAGAAGAGTAACATTGTCCCTGTTTCACTTGTCTTGTTTAACGACTCATTGCCAATAATTAATCAGGACTTCTTCCCTTGTTTTAATGACTTCATTACTCTGACTCGTATACGAGGCACTGTAATGGGTAAGCTTTAGTCTTGCAGTTGGACATTTAATCGTACGCATGTATTCACACACATGCAACCAACAGCACACAGATAAATGTGTGTGCACATTCGCATGCACACTCACACACACGCACATGCATGCACACGCACACACACACACACACACACACACACACACACACACACACACACACACACACACACACACACACACAACCATGCCACAAGCTAATGAACACTAATGAAGGTCAGTGCTTTACTAGCCTCTAGAGGGCGAGCTTACAGCACACCCTGAAAACCCACCCCCTTCTTCCTCCTCCCTCCTTCCCCTCAACACTCTTCCTCCCCCTCTCCCTCCAGCACTCATCCCCCCCCCCCTCCAGCACTCCCACCTCCCCACCCTCCCTCATCATGTTCTTATCCCTCACACTTTTCTCTCCCCTTCTCTTTTGCTCCGGCTTAAACTCTTATCAGGTCTCCTTCTCCCTCCTTCTCCTCCACTCGTCCTCCTCCCAGCCAACTCCCTTTCAACCCCTCCCCCCCCCATCCCCCCCGCCCTCCTCCTTTCTTCTCCATACCTCCATCTCTCCCTCGCTCGGTGGAAATGTCACATTCTCGGGAGACAAGAGTGTTCTAATTTGAAAGGAAGGCTGAAACAGCAGCTGAGGAGTGTGTCGCCCTCTTTCTCTTTCCCTGGCACCACCTCTCTCTCTTGCTGCTGTTTCCACCTCTCACAATCAAATGCCAGCAACACAGGTTTTGTTATCTGCTTCTGTTTATTGTTCTCTTCACTCTGTATGTATCCATCTGTCAGTCCATCCAGCCAGGCAAATGGAACCTCTACAATAGTGGCGGGAAACCAGTGCTGTTGATCCCTGGTGCAGACACAGCCCTGTTTAATAATCCTAAACAGCCACAGCACAGTAAGTATTCATGTTGGGTGCCACACACACACACAAACACCCCCCACACACACACACCCACACGCACACACACAGTGGCTCATTTGGTGTAATCTAATGCAGCTGAAGATGGTCCCACGTTGACAGATGTACCCCACTTCCTAATCTGATCCCTCGTCTCCCTCACGACAGTATGTTTTACATCTTAACTCAATACGCACGCACACACATTCCAAATCATGAAACACACACATTCAAAATTATGTCTATGTCAGCACACTTTGCATCCTAACTCAATACACACTTCCTGATATGCCCAGAAGTAATGTATTATTCACATGATATGTGTGTACGCCCACGTGGGTGTGTGGGTGTGCTTGGGTGTGTGTATGTGGGTGTGTGTGTGTGTGTGTGTGCTACAGAGTGTGAAACATGAGCAGCTGAAGTCACAGGCAAACATGGAACGCCTACTCTGCAGTTATTTACAGGAAGTATTATCATGGCATTCCTAGCTGTTTCTTATAGGGGACCATATACTTAGATGATATAGGATATTCTTAAAGTGCCCCTGTTCCGTTAAAGACACAGAGGGATTTGCAATCCCAAACGGGCCCCTCCTCTGTATTTTAAAGGCATTAAGAAGTTAGTTATCTTAACAGGCAAGCGTTTGATTTCTTTAATCCCCTGTTTTCCTGCCAGAAACTTTCACCAAAAGAATTGTTCACTAGCGAGTTTGAAAGTGAGTGGAACAAAACCCTGAAAACAGACCGTCCAGTAGAAAAACTGAGGCATGGCTTCTGGATTAGCCCGTAACATCAAAGCTAGCTGCCACCCTGTATCCACCATGGGCAAACATGCGCTGGGATTAGCGGTTAGTGATAGCACTCCTTCCAATACCCAGGCTTTCAGCAGCTAACATTGTTGGTTGTGTCAGAAGACCTGCCAAGGGGTGGGTAGGCACGTGTGTGTGTTTACACGTGTGTGTTTGGTTGTGTGTGAATGCTAGCCTAGGACAGTCATCCACAGCTGGCTAACATGGTTAAGCGACTGAAGATGTGCCAGGGGAAAGAATGGGCATCAAACACCAGAGAAAGATGAGCATCTGGACAGCCACTCTTCACACAAGCCAACCCTTCACTCCTTTCGCCCATTTTCTCTCCCTTCATTTTTTGGGGGGGTCTATCTTAGTGTTCTCTCCCCATGGTCTGACAATAGATTCGCTGCCCACTCAGATGGACGGTGTGTGTGTGTGTGTGTGTGTTTGTCAAGCCTCTCAACCATGCATGCCAAGTGGAAACAAACAAACATTTTAAGCCCCCCACATGTTAAGACTCGAAGTCCACAGTCCATTTTAAGTATGTGTGTGTATGTGTGTGTTTGTACAGTCGTTGTGTATGTCATTTTTTATTTTATTTTTGTATGAGAGAAAGCATTTCAGTGTGTTTCATCCTCCCTTCAAAGCAGACCAGTCCTCCTGATTCATCAACATGATTAAACTGAGCTTGTGAATGAGTACATGTGTGTATGTGTGTGTATAAACTAGGTCAGTCATCTCTATTTGATGAGCTGAAGAAACCTTTTTCCTACTCTCTCACTCTTTCTCTCTCTCTCTCTCTCAGTCACTCCCCCCCTCTCTTTCGCTCCCTCCCTACCTCTTTCTCCCTCTCTCTCTCCCTCCCTACCTCTCTCTCCCTCTCTTTTCATCCTTACCTTACCTCCATGTTCCCTATCCTTTCAACCTCCCCACCCCATCCAAACGATGTGCACCAACCCTTTTACCTATAAGGATGTAAAAGGTTGCATGGCTATAAGCAAAAAGGAACAAATGGTTACCCGACAGACGCACCCATCTTAAACTGAAATCTTAAAAGTTATCGAATGTCACTATCGCTATTTAAAAAATATGATCTCTCGGATGATTCACAAAATGATGACTGGGCATATTTAATTCAGCCAGTCACTCAGGACTTCGTAACAGCATTAGAACTCTCTGGGTTACAGATGGTGTGTGTGTATTTGTGTGAGTGGACGGGGGGAAGGGGGGGGTGGCGGCGGGGATGAAGAGAGAAAATAAGATAAGGAGAAGTAGGAGGGGCAGAGAAAGGTGAAGATTGAGACGATAAAAGAGACGTACAGCTCTCTGGAGACCACCTGATCTTTGAGAAGGAGCGAGTGAAAGAAAAGAGAGGGATGAAAAGAGAGAGATGTGAGGAGAGGTGGATGGGGAGATACACACACACACACACACACACACACGGGCTAGCTATCTCTGATGAGGGCTTGAGACAGGCTGGTAGCATAATTCATTCTGAGGCGACATCAATGGGGTGTTCCACACTTAATCATTGTAATGAAGGAAATACTAGGTGCTTGTGGGCATGCTTGTATGTGTCTGTGTGTGGCTGAGAGTCTTGTCTCATATGTCTGTGTGTGTGTGGGGAGGGGGGGGAGAGAAGGCGGAGAGACAGAGAGAGAGGGAGAAAGAGATACTGGGAAAGGCAGAGAGAGAGGGAGAAAGAGATACTGGGAAAGAGAGAGACAGAGAAAGAGAACGGGAAATGAGAAGGTATTGCTTGTCAAATGATGAACTCATGGAGTGAATCTAATGAAGAGTGGAAAGGGATGGTGGCATTTTAATTGGCTCTCTAGCTCTCTCCCTTTCTCACTACTTCCCTCTGTCTCTCTCACTCTTTTTACACTCCCTTTCCGGCAACAGCTCTTTATTGCCTTTATATATCATATCTGTGCTCTTGAATTGAGTTAACAAGTAGATTACTTAGTACCACAGAGACCTACATAGACACCTTGCTGACACTTGAACTGTGTGTGTATGTCTAAGATCCCCCTGTCTCCTCTTGTCTGTCACAGTAGCTCCTCCCCTTCGCCCCGCCTCCTCCTCTCCTTCCCCACCTGGCTTCTCCTCCCTCTCCCCCACCCTGCATTTTGTTTTTCATTAGCACTCTGGTAGCTGAGAGCCCTCCCCCAGGTCCCATCACCCCCCCCCTTCCCCTCTCCCTCCCTCTCTCCCTTACCCCTCTACCTCCCCCCCTTACCCCTCTCCTTCCCTCCCTTAACCCTCTACCTCCCTCCCTTACCCCTCTCCCTCCCTCCCTTACCCCTCTCCCTCCCTCCCTCCCTCCCTCCTTCCCTCATATGTATCTGATAGGTAGCCAACCTGGAGATACGCTAGATACAGAAAAAAAGGAAAGGTGAAAATATCAGGTGTCAATGTGCAAATCTATTTTTCGACCTCTCTCACATCCTTTCAGTTCCCTTCTTAAAAATCTGTCCTCCCTCTCTGCACACACACATGGTATATAAGTACACGTGTACATGAATTAATAAATGTACATGTTTTTTTCCTTACACCTCAACTCTCTGAGTCTCCTAGCCCCCTCGTCTCCTCACTCTCTCTGCCCCTAGCCCCACTCCCCCCTCTCTCTCTCTCTCTCTCTCTCTCTCTCTCTGTCTGTCTCTCTCTCTTGGTCTGTCAGTTATAACAGCTTCAAATGTAATCCTCATGTATATTTATGCCTCATTCCAGCCTATGCAGAACAGAGGACAGGGCCTAACTCTTAACACTCCTGCTCCAGATTGCGTGTATTGTGAGGGTGTGTGTATGCGCAGGTGCAAAATGGTCTTTGTGCGTGCTTGTGTATTTCCTATACACAATATATTTATATATGTATACTGTGTGCAGATGTGTGTGTGGATGTGTGTACATGTATACAGTATTCTATATCTCTAACTGTAACATTTCTCTATCTCTACAGTATATTCACACTATATGACTCCTCCATTTCTCTCAGGCTGTCCATCTCCTCTCATCCCTCGCTCCTCCTCTCAACCCCTGCTCCTCCTCTTATCCCTCGCTCCTCCTCTCCTCCTCTTCCCCATCCCCCTCTTTCTCTCATTTCTCAGATGCACGATGGGAAGGATGTCAGACATTGACGGAATGTGACATTCTAATCTAGAGTGCTGATGCGCACACACACACAAACACACACACACACACAGAAACACTGACACACTCCATCACACACACACGCACACACAGTGTGAGAGTCCCTGTCAGCGTAGCTCTACTGAGAGAAGCAGATGCCCCGGGTCTAATCTCATACACATCAGCAGAGCCACATAACTCTCACCTGTCTCTCTCTCACACACATACACACACACACACACACACACACACACACACACACACACACACACACACACACACAGTACTATGTTATGCTCACAGCCAAAGTGATGGTTGTCCCTGAGCAATCAAAGCGGAGAAACAGAGATGGCGGGCTCAGCCAATTCCATTCTTTTGTTTTGTTTAGAGGTGTGAAACCGTTTTAGGAAACTTTCCTATTTTAGATTTACCCTCTAAACTATTCAGACGTGTGTGTGTGTGTGTGTGTATGGAGAGTGTTGGCATCCCTGTGTGTGAGTCAAAGTGTTGATCTATGCATGTGTGTGTGTCAGTGTGTGACTGTGAGTGAGTGTGTGTGTGCGTGGGGGACAATGGCAGTCTTGAGAGGCGGGCAGCATGACTGCCTCCCCTCTGGTCCCTGTGAGAGTGAGGGAACGTGGGAATGAGGGAATAAGTGCCATTCATCCTGCTCTTGCACGCCCTCTCTTTCTCTCTCCTGGCCCCACCTCTCTCTCTCATTCACTCCCTCCCATTGTCCATCTAAATAGACCCCTTTAGCTCAGGCTAAAGCACCATTGGAGCTAAATACTCTCCCTTCTATAGCACAACGCACACACTCGGAACAACACACACATTCCCTTTCACCCAGAAAGGCTCCCTCCGTGACAGCGTCAGGCAATAATATACTCTTTCAAAGAAAGCATTAAAATGTATACTCGAAGAATGTTTTACACATTTAAACCTGTGATTTGGGGTAAAACATGACTGACTCAAATGCAAGTATTTTGACCTATCAAGTACTGGCACTTGAGACTCGCCATTCTGTTCAGCGTGAAAACTCTAGATCACACTTTTTAGCAGTGAGAAACTATGTTAATTAGATGATAACTAATGATCCCACACAGATGCACTGAAGGCCGTACCTTGACATCCATAGCATTCATCCTCGTCCCCTCCTTCCCAACGAAGATGTCATCGATATCCACCAGGATGTGGCGATCCAGCCCAAGTGACAACTTCCTGTCTGTGAGGTAAGAGATGGCGTCCACCAACAGCAGCCTGTGCAGCCAGTAGCCCAGCCCGTGTCCGAACATCACCCTTCTAACGCCATCGTACGCACCTGTGTCCTGTACCACTGTGGCCTGGAGGCCCATACTGAAACCTGGAGCTGGATTATCTCCACTGCCTGCCCCAGGGGCTCCCTCCCTGGGTCGGGCCTGTAAGATGGCCTGGTACGAGGAGTGGTTGGTGGAGAAGGAGGTCCAGTCATCTCCTGGGAGATCACCGTGGTCAATTCCGGCCTTGGTGAGATGCAGCAGCGGTGAGTTAGCCGCCACGTAGCAGTCCCGCAAGGCCTGATTGGTCCGCAGCACCAGAGGGAGACCCCGGAGTTTGAGCAGGGGCGGAGAGTTCTCATTGGAGCGGTAGAAGGCGATGATACCCACCCTGTACTCAGTGCAGTACTGGTGCAGCAGCTGGCGGTTCCACGTGTCCATGTGCGTGTACTTCAGGAGGTTCTCGTAAATGATAAGCGAGTAGCGGCCCCGCCCTTTTTCCGTGAGCGGCGGCAGGTCCCCCTTCCCGGGGGCGATCTCCGCGTGGAACTGGAACCGGGCCGACTCCAGGATGGCCACGATGTCCTGGCCCAGCTGGGAGTACTGTGACTCCACCAGAACCAGAGCCACGGGGTCCGTGTGCATGTGGGTGTGCGGGGGGTTGGGAGGGTTGGGGTTGGGGGGCAGGCGGTAAGGGGACAGTGGGAGGGGCTGCGAGCAGGCAGGCTCCCCGGACTGTCCGAGCTGGAGGGAAGGGGCGGAGTTGGTGAAGAGGAAGTAGGCGGAGAGGAGGAGGGAGAGGAGGCAGCAGGAGGCCAGAAGGAGGAGGAGCCTGCGCAGGTGCCGGCGAACACGCACAGCCGCCGTCATCACGAACGCTGTGTGTGTGTGCGTGCGTGCGTGTGTGGGCTTAATGTGCGTGAGTGTGGAGGAGCGTTGGAGAGACAAGATCAAAGAAAGGTGTTTTTTTTCATGTCACCATGGCAGGAAGCAGGACGAGGGTGTGTGTGGTGTGGTGTGTGTGGTGTGGTGTGTGTGGTGTGGTGTGTGGTGTGCCACAGCGAGTGGGGAAGGCCTTTTAGCTCATAAACACCTCTTCACTCTCAGTGTTTGCTTGCCATGAAATCTTTCAGCACGCTGAGACGTCTGTTCAGATGATGCTTGTGATCCTGAGTATCTGTTCAATAGAAAAAGGGACAAACTGTAAGGTTAGCAACAGGGTTTAGTGTGTATGTGTGTGTCTGTGTGTGTGTTCCTCGTACCCCTGGGAGCAAGAGAGCACAGCTGGTAAAAGCAGTCCTGATTGAAAGCAAGTCCACTGCCTGAGGGCATAGCCAACCTCTCTGACAGACACACACACACACACACACACACACACACACACACACACACACACACACACACACACACACAAGGACAGGTGGCAGACCAAGCCACCAGTCTGATCATCTTTAACTATTCCCTGGGTCGCCCTCAGCTTTCCACATCGACAGCAGATTAATGAGACATGTTTACAAGAGCTCACATGTAGTGCAGTTGCTGTTTCGGGGCACAAAGACACGAGCGCAAATAAAGCAATCATGTCCAAATACACCAGAAAATATACAGATTTGGAAGCAATTGTGATATACATGTCAGAACTGCTATGTAAATGTAAATACATTTATTTCCAGAGCCTTATTCATTCATTTATTTATATATTTATCGGAAACAAGACTCTTTTATTGAATGTGTTCATCTGTTGTTATGTTGTTGTGTGCCTTACTGTGTTTAATGTGTGTATGAACTGTTTGCAAGTGAGTGTGTTTAACGTGTATGAGTGAGTGTTCAATGTGTGTGAGGGGGGCTTATGTGTACATGCCACTGCAGAATGAAGTGGAGCGCAGTGGTCAGTGGTTTGAGGATGGTGTGGTAGAGGAGTTTAGTCCAGATCAGCCGTTTCGGCCAAGATACGGGCTGTAAACATCCTCCCTGACCTCTCTGAAATAACACGATCGAGCGTGTGACACACCAACATGATACAACACACACACACAAACACGGACAACCACTCCTTAATCAAGAAACATGACATGTTATACAAAGCAAAACTAAAACAAAACTCCAATTACAACATGGGGAGAGTAAGATAAAGAAAGCGAGAGGGGGAAGGAGAAGAAGATAGATGGAAACAGAGAGAGAAAGGGAGAGGCAGATGTGGGGGAAGAAAGGAAGCGAGGGATGGAGCGGGAAAGAGAGAAGTGGGGAGAGATATTTAAAGAGATAGAGAAGGATGGAGAGGGACAGCGAGGGATGGAAAGGGAATGTGAGAGAGCATGATAATGCACGAGAAAAAGACAGAAAGAGAGGGCAAGAGAATGATAGCAAGAGAGAAACACAGAGAGGGGAGAGAGAAAGAGAACAAGACGAACAAAGTGAAATGAATTATAGAACGAGACAAAAAAGGGCTAGGATTAGCATCTTAATGTAGGAGAGGGAGGATCACCCCCTCTCTTCCTCTCTCTTTCTCTCCAATATTCAGCACCCCCCCCCCCCCCCCTCTATTCTGGTCTCTCTGTCCTCATCAGAAGCCATACGTATGGTCCTTCACCTCACTATACATACTGTTTATTACAGAAAACATCTCTTACTTATAGCAATACATAACGTAGGCCCTAATCTAGAGTGAATGGGCACCAAACAAGAGGGAGAAGGTGGCCTCTTGATACGCTTTGATCAAATGTTGTTGTAAAGAAAAGCCTGGTTGTGTGCGCATGGCTTACACCTGTGCAGCTTTCCTGCAGTCTCATTACTCACCGCTTTTTAGCGCCACAGTAAGGGCTGGTGAACAGCTCCAGGTGACAAACGCAGACCTGTGTGTGTGTGTGTGTTGGGGGGGGGGGTGTTTGTATGCGTGTGTGTCTATGTGCGCGTGCGTGTGTGTCATTACAGCCACAAGAGGGCGCCGATATGTGGCACTACAGTTTGGCGGAATACAGGCTACTTAAACAAGTTTAAAATGATTCGTTTTCGCAGATTAGTCCAACATTCCTGACACCGCAAAATGACAAGTTACAGACAGGCTTCATGTTCTGTGTCGTTGTGTTGCGTAACGTTTGAATTAAGCTGAAATGTTTTCAGCATGTTGAATAAGTGTTGGAAAATGTCAATAAACCAATATTTTCCATTCAATATGCTACAAGTTTGCTACCCTAGGAACAAAATCAATGAGCAACTGGCGTTCATTTTGATTTGACAACGCACATTTGGCGCCTTGTTGATAAAAACAAATCACGCTTTTACCACTTTATCATAACCTAGCCGACCTATAAGGTCCTTATTAAATTAATTGTGAAATTTTGTTTTGTTTTTGAGCAAATAAACTATTTGTTGACTTCTCCATGTGATACATTTGACAAGATGCAGTGGTGCTGTTAGATCTCCAGTCAAACCATCATTTGCTGCGGTCTGATATAGTAACTAAGCATTCCGACACACACACCTCATTCATTATCACACTACCAACATCAAACAGTCTAAACCAATGATCATAATGTTTTTCCCTTAACATATAACCACTATATGCTACAATGCCCCCCCCCCCCCCTCTCCTCAAATAAAAGTCGAAATATGCAGCTCTGTTTTTCTAACGAAAGGAGGACTTGATCTTTTTACCTTTACCCGGGGTGTGGACGCTACCGAGCGGGCAGAAGCAGCGAGAGAGAGCCGCTGGTGGGAATCGGGGTCCCCGGGTCTTGAAGAAATGCAGAAGGCAGTGCCATCCTCCCCTCTACCCGCAGACACTAGAGCTGAGGCGGCCAGCCGGAAGAAATCGCTCTCCTCCTCCTCCCATTCTCCATTCTTCTCTCTATTTCGGACTCTCTCCTCTCCTTTCTTTCCGATCTCTTCGCCACGGGGATTCAGGGCGCAGACACTGGGGGAGCGCAGATATCGGCCCGCAGTTAACGACTGACTGCCGGGCACAACTGCTTCTGCTTAAAAAGCAACCGACAAAGAGTGAGGGTGGCGATAAGGTGAAGAGGGGAGGAGGGAGCCAAAGAGAGGGTGAGAGAGAGAGAGAGAGAGAGAGATGGAGAGAGAGAGAGGGGGGGAGAGGGGGGGAAGAGACAGTATGATTGACACAAACAGCCCTTTTTCTCGGGCTTCAGTGATCACGACCCGGTAAAAGCTCTGGGCCGTGAGCTCGTGTTTGGGATGCGGATGTCACACACAGATTCACACGGGAACAAGCTCATTTAGAGCGGCCTCGCCTGATCTGGCTCATCCCGTGTCAGGACCGGCCCGTAGCGCTATCTACCGCAGACATAAGAAGCTTTCTTATCACAAAAAAACTCAGACTTAGGTTGCTGTTTTAACGAATGTATAATTTATAAAAGCATCATTACACTATTGGGGTCGGGATCTTCAGCCAAAACCTCACAGGCTAATATTGCTTTGCAGTAAACCAATTGGCTTTTCATTAAATGTTTTTTTTTTTCTCACCAAAAACTCTCTTCTACCCTCTCCGTCTTTCTGTTTCAGTTCTCCCATACCCCCAGTCACAGTCTGTCTGTCTCTCCCTTCTGACAGACTAAAGCTTGGTTAAGTCACTGCCCATTGTTTCCCTAAGATTGAGTTACTCTGCAGGTACTCTGCATAGTTTCCATCTGTGTGACCAATGACATCACAAACATTTACACACACACACACACACACACACACACACACACACACACACACACACACACACACACACACACACACACACACACACACACACACACACACACACGGGCATGCCAGTCAGAATGTAACTCTAATTTGATTAGCCACTCTGTATTTGACCCTTTTATGTGCACACACATTAGTCTTTCACTTTCTCTGTTTCTCTCCCTCTCTCCCTCTCTCTCTCTCTCTCTCTCTCTCTCTCTCTCTCTCTCTCTCTCTCCCTCTCGCCCTCTCTCCCCATCTCTCCTTCTCCCTCTCTCTCTCCCCCTCTGTTTCTATATCCCTCCCTCTCTCTCTCTCTCTCTCTTTCTCTCCCATCTCTCTCTCTCTCTCTCTCTCCCATCTCTCTCTCTCTCTCTCTTTCTCTCCCATCTCTCTCTCTCTCTCTCTCTCTCTCTCTCTCTCTCTCTCTCTCTCTCTCTCTCTCTCTCTCTCTCTCTCTCTCTCTCTCTCTCTCTCTCAAAACACACACTTACTCACTGGAAGAAGTTGTTAATTTACTCAAAACCCAATAGGGCTAGGGTAGTCATTAACATTGTAATAAGGTAACAATAGACACTTGTGTGTGTGTGTGTGTGTGTGTGTGTGTGTGTGTGTGTGTGTGTGTGTGTGTGTGTGTAGGAATAAAAGTCAGCCATTTGGATTTAAGAAGAGGGAAACATGTCTCCTGAAAACAGACACTGATTTAACCAGACACACACACATTGTGTTAGAAGCTGAAAATATCCCACAAAGGGATGATGCAGCAGCTGAATATACCAAATAGATTCACCTAGATAACAAAGGGCAGCTCTCAGGGTTACACACACACACGCACACACAAAGACCAAGTTCCACCAAAACCTGAGCAACTACCAAGCATCATGTCCATGCCTGTGTGTGCAGTGTTGTCCAACAGCTGAAACAACAGCTACAACTCTGACAGCCACACCAAACTAAAGCTGCGGTAATGACCAGACAAATAATGACAGTTTTGGACTGGATGCTGATTGTGTGTCTGTGATAATGAGTGCCACTGGGTGATAGGGTTAATTAGACAGTTTATTTGGATCCCGTTCCGTCATCAAACAAGAAGATTGGAGTCTGCTGCGATTATAGTCCAGTGAACAGAAAACTGGGGACAGTCTGAACAGCTGCAGCAAAGCTGTTAAATCGTCTGTGTGTGTGTGTGTGTGTGTGTGTGTGTGTGTGTGTGTGTGTGTGTGTGTGTGTGTGTAAAAGATGTTCCAGAAGTGTGAGAGATGTTCCACGCACACTGACAGTAACAAATGCTACAGTGGAGCATGTTAATTGCTTACAACTTGTCTAATTAAAGAAATGGATATCATCCCTGAGAGAATTGCACATTGTTTTGAGCGAAACAAGCAACTAGAGATGTAGACTGGCGATATGCACACAAACACACACACACACACACTCACTAACAAACTGTTACACAGATAGAGACAAAGACATGAACCAGTCTGTGCTGAAGCTGCTTACACCAGACTTGTCAAAACAGGAGACAAAAGAGAAGTAGTGGAAGAGAGAAGAGGTGGACAGAGAAAGTGTGAGAGGGAGAGAGAGAATGAAAGAGAGAGACAGTGAGGGAGAGAGAGAAAGAAAGAAAGAAAGAGAGAGAGAGGGAGAGAGAGAAAGAAAGAAAGAGAGTGAGGGAGAGAGGTTGTTATCTTCATCAGAGGCTTTTGTGAGAGGAGGGAGATGCGAGTCAAGAAGCGACAAGTCCATGTTTTCCTTCTCACTAAGGGGGGAAGCGCTTCCTCATCAGTGAGCCTCAGGTTGGCAGCTCCAGCGCTAACCTCGATGGACACTTCAACACTCCAGGACTCTGGGCTTCTGCTCGGCCTTCACCGGGGGAGAAGGCGCCTTGGTCTCCTGCGTTTTAAGGCACTCGTTGGTTTGAGCCTGAGGTATATCTGTATGGTGGAGAGTAGGCCTGGAACTCAGGTGGGGTTTGAGCATCTAGTTTGTATTTTGTCTTCCCTCTAAGCTGATGTATGATAGTGTGTGCAGGTGTGTTTGTATATCTTCACCGGTCACCGTGTGTGTGTTTGGACATGTATACTAACAGGGGGGAAAGTATGTGTGTTTTCCCAATACACTTAAACAGATTGAAACAGATTCCCCCCCCCCCATTCTCCTCCCTTCTTGTAAATGGAGATAGATGGTGTTCTCCGAACTGGGCAGCCAAGAGGCTAAGTGAAGTCTCTCTACCCGGGACACATTATAGGAAATATCACTAGCCAGATCAATATGGGAGAGATACAGTACAAACGGACATACACAAGCACACACGCAGCTGCTATATAAACACCATTCCATGTTAAGCCAGGGTACACACACACGGACATCCACACACGCACGCACGCACGCACGCACGCACACACACACACACACACACACACACACACACACAGAAAACACAGTCTTTTCTGTGGGTGTAGAATAACCTGAACAGAATCAATGATCTTACTGGAATTTGGCCAGTTGGAAAAATTACCATAGCAACCTCCAGCGGCCAACCAAACAATAGGTAGGTAGCAGATAGTAGATTCTGCCTCCTGTCACATGATATGATGTGTCATATCACAGGCGCCCCGCTGGGTCTACGAGTCTTTTGCAGAAGGTACTGTGACCTCTGAAAATTGCTCCAGAACATAACATAGCATTGGTAAGACATCTTTGTTTGTGTAAAGGTAGCTGTTGTTGAATGCTGAAGGGGTAGAATATTTTTATCTCCCGAGGTCAAAGCTGCAAAGTGTTGGTAGCAGGGTTGTGTTCAACAGCATCGTGTTTAACAGTGTTTATTATTCAGCAACCGTTACACAAGATTAGAAACCTACCCCATGATGAGACAACATCTATTAAGCTTATTTTTTATTTTGTAATCAAAACAGACATTCATGCTAGCTTGTTGGAGCTAGCTTAGCATCCATCCAAGGGGTGAAGTCCCTGGTATTGTATCAATATTTCCAAAGGCTACAGCAATGTCAACTACATATTCACAATGAAAAAAGAACCATCAAGGACATGCTGGGCTAGACTGGACACATCTCACGGGACTGACAGTTAGTGGATGGGAACAGGAGTGCTAATGCACTGTGTGTGTGTGTGTGTCAGTGGAAAGTGTTCATGTGTTCATTTATGTGAGAAATCTCTGGGTATCCCTAAAGGCTTGGCTCTCAAATGTACTTTTGACCACTCTCAAACCCATTTTGACCACAAATTGCGTGTAGACTTAATCATTGCAGTGTACGTTTGTAAGTTTGTGTGTGCATGTGTGATTTGAGTGTGTATGCATGCTTTTGAGTACAACAGAGAGGAAAAGGAAGTGGTAAAGCACATAAATAACTACTCTTTGACGACCTCAGATACACACACATTCCCACCCAAAGACTAGTTTAGTTTGGATAGTTGAATAATCTTAATCCTAGCCTCCTTTTAACCATATGCCCAAGTACTGTCAGGTAAATGTAAAAACACACTTTTATAAAAACATCCTTCCCACACACACACACTCTCACACACAGTTAAGGTCTGTAAAATGAGTGTGAGAAGAGGTGTTGTTGGTGGATGAAAGCAATTAGTTGGACAGAATATGAAATGCCTTGAACAAACTGTAAAGAAAAGAAGACAAAGAAGAGACGAGAACCGGGAGAGAAAGATAGAAGGTTCTAGACAAGCAATGTCCATATCTGAGGGAAACGGAGGAGAGGGACGGCCGTCAGCGTCAGTGATCTGATTTCAGCCCCAGGAAGGAGGGGCAGACGGAGAGAGACAGACAAGGTAAACTGATCGGCCCGTGTGTCTCTCACCTTGTTCTGCCGCACCGAAAAAACCCGAGTTACAACCTCAGACTGAACACGATCCCTCCATCACTCCATCACCCTCTCCACCTCCCCCTGCCCCCCCCCGCCCCTTCTCCCCCTCGCGCCCCCCCCCCCCCCCCCCCCCCTTCCGTGTAATAAATCGTAGTGTAATTACCAGGCGGGGATCAATAGCAGTCACATCACTCCTCTCCTCCTGCTCTCCCTCACTTCTTCTCCCCTCCCATCCTCCCCCCCTCTAACACTAACGTGTTCATCCCTCGCTCTGTGCCAGAGCTATAGATCTGTGTGGGATAGATCCCAGCCCGTCTTCATCGTGCAGCGACACACACACACACACACACACACGCACGCTGAAGCATTCGGAAAACGAACCTGCATGCACACATGCATAAAGACAGATGTGTTTGGGCATTGAGACACTTAAACACACACAAACACACACACACACACACACTGACAGTCAGACACAGAAACGGCATTAAGTATGAGCGGTCAGAGTGGCAGCAGGGGGTAAGAACCGCGAAGGCCTCCGTTGCCATTGGATACAACTGTGTTCCCGGGTAAAATGCCAGATGGATGATTTAAGCGGCTGGGTTCCAGAACAGATCATCCTTGGATGTTTTCGCCAAGACAAGAAACAGCATGACGACTCAGACCAAAGTTCCCAGTGTTTGAGCGCGCGTGTGTGTGTCTGTGACTGCTTGTGTGTGACCCAACCGCAGCGCTACAGGGGGGGGGGAGTAAGGTGTGAGGAAAGGTGGGCTCAAAAGGAAATTAACAAATCTAATGAGGACCGCAGGTCTTATACCAGAGATGACACCTTCTAACAGATGATTAACACGAGCGAGCTGAACCGTCACACACACACATGAACAGAAACCCAAAGTTGACGTGTGTGTGGTGTGCGTGCGTTCGTGCGTGTTAACAGGGTTTATGGAGAGTGAGCAGAAGACCGCGCTATCACAGTAATTACTTGTTTACCACAAACAACCCAGTGTTGTTTAGTGACATGAGAGCGGGCCTGAGGTGTCATCGCGCAGCACGACAGATCACACGCGTGCACACGTGTTGTCACGGGGACACACGCACAGTTTGTACGCAGGCACACGAGACAAGTGAGTAGCTGTGATGAACTAGCCTGTCAAAATATGGGAGCCCTCCGGGGGAGGGGAGGGAGCGGGGAGGACAAAAGAGGAGGCGACCAGGGAGAACGGGGTGGGGGGGGGGGTGGGGGGGGGACGCAGGGAGGGGCGCAAGGACTCGGGAAAGTGAAATGAAATTGAGAATGAGGTACATTTGCAGTTTAACCGTCCTGTCTGTGAATCACAAGGGTTAGGGTCAGACATACTTTTTACTGTATACAACTCAACACAAAAGATCTATCAAAATTAGGGAAAGGATGTGATGGAGAGAGATATAAAAGGAGGAGTGGGGGAATAGGGAGGGGGGTGGTAGATAGATACAAGAGGGGAGAAAAGAACTAGAGACACAGGGATGTTGGAGGTGTAGATGGAAGAGAGGAAAGATTGGGATGGGGGAGGGGTGTGATGGAGGGATAGAAGGAGAAGACTGCCAGAGAGAGGGGAATGATAAAACGATGGGATGCGAACAGGAGTACAAGAGAGGGCGGGGTGGGGGCGGTGATGGCAGGATAGAGGGATGATAAGAAGTGAAGATCTCTGGAGATAGCCTGACGGAAGGTAAAGAGGGAGAAAGAGAGAGAGAGAAACAGAGAGACGATAGAAAAGAGACCCTTGCTGTATGTGTTGAGAATGCCAGGTTTTTACCCATACATTGGTATGCTACTGTGTGTGTTTGTGTACCTGTGTGTGTGTGTGTGTGTGTGTGTGGTTGCATTGCTATTCCACAGTGGTGTCTGAATGCTCCTCTTCACAGTGTGTGGGATTCGAGATGCTCACTAAATCAAAATGGCCAAGGTAACTAGGAGAGACACACACACACACGAACAGGGAGAGGCTCCCCTATTTTCTCCCATTAGTCACAGGGCTTGTTGTCCTAATGCCTTCGACTGGCTTGCGTTCAAGGCTGCCGTGCTGTGCAACGTTCTGATCTGCTCATAGTGGGTGGATTCGAAAAAACGTGAGCTAGAGACACAGAGACAGAGACAGAACACGTAGAGAGAAAAAGTGCAGAAGGAAAGAGAGAGAGAGAGAAATAAAGGAGACAGAACAGAATGAAAAATGAGCAGTGACATCCTGCTATGCAGCTCAATTCCCCATCACTGGGACTGGGACATTCCAAAACTCTTGGACTGTTGGGAATGCAGCTTAACTCTGGAGAATAGGAAGGAAGGGGGACCAAAAAACGGCTAGACTGCCAGATGATTGTGAAACATATACACATACACACATAACACACACACACAGATTCCTAGGCATCCGTAAAGTGGTGGTCAAAAGTTCATCATATCATTGGATTACGTGACACCGTAGGACTATGCATTTTCAACTGTTAGTCTCATTCTCATTGATTAATTCTGTCTTTCTTTCTTATAATTGTCTGACTCACTAGCTGACTGACTAACTGACTGCTTGATTGACTACCCTGCTCATTCAATAGCCAGTTAATTGGCTGACTGTTTTTCACTGACTTACTGACTGACTGTCTGGACCGCTACCATGGTGCAGCGGCACTTCACCCAAAGCGTCCAGCCACAATGCTGTGTGTGGGATCTGGGGGCATGAGGGACTACTTAGATAACTGGCCCTCCATTCAACGGACATGGGACAATGCACTGACAACACCCTCATTCACCCCCTCTCTCTCTCCTGCCCTCCTGCAGTTCCGCCCCCCCCCCTCCCTCCCTCTCCCGTTGTCCCCTCTCCCTCCCTCCCGCTCTTTCTCTCCCCCTCCCCTCCTGCCATGCTAAGCTGTTTTCTCTCTCTCTCTCTCTCTCTCTCTCCCTCCCTCCAGTGACTCGCCCCCCTGCTGAGCTTCTGTCTGGTTTAGGGGCCAAGAGTTTCCCATGCACCTGCCGTCACACAGGGATGTCAGCACTCACACGCACATACACATACACATGTCGTGCACACACACACACACCTCATACATGTGGATTGTTTTCGGAAAGAATCCGTACCCATGTCTTGTAGTCTGTGTGTGTGTGTCTGTGTGTGTGTGTGTGTGTTAGTGAGAGTGAGAGAGTGAGAGAACAATTGAGGAGACAGAGGGAACAGCCACACTGAGGAAAGGGCATAGCTTCTGATTGGTCCTGACATTTAAACAATCGTCCGTGATTGGCTGTGGCACTTTAAGAGTGTACCGCTTCGCTCACCATCTTCAGGCCATAAAAATGGAGACAGTTTAAAAACATAAACACACTCACTATTTCTCTGGTTGTTAACACACACACACACACACACCATGAACACCAGCATCGACTGTCAGCCACAGTATGCTCCACCACCACTTAACATGCACATGCAGACAGAGGGATGGGAGGAGTAGGAGGACTGCAAGGAAAAACTGTAACAGTGGTAGAGAGAGACCGAGAGGACAGGAGAGGATAAACGAGAGAAAGAGGGATGGATGGAGAGAGAGAGAGAGATGTGCCAAACAGTGATTTATTACCCAAGCAGACAGATTAACTCCACTGGCTGCCTAACCGGCCCTGAAACAAGCTGAACAAGTGCCTGGACCAAGTGATGGGAAATGGGGGGTGGGATGTAGGGAGAGAGGTAGAGAAGGAGAGAGGGATGGAAGAAGAGAGAGATCAGGTGGCCATACGTACGATGAGTCACAATATGGAGAGACAGGGGGAGGGGTGAGGGGGGGGGAGTGAAGGACAGCTAGACAGAGGGGTGAAAGATAGTAGGTAGGACAGACAGGAAGTCACTCTAAGCCATTTCCTTCTAGTGTGCCAAAAATAGATATTTCACTGCTTTAGGGGTCAGTTCAATTTCACCTTATTCCATCTGGAAAGTGAACAGGTCAAATTCAGTAAAAAAAAAAATATATATATATGGAATCTCAGCATTGTATTCAATGATGTGTATCCAGAATAAGGTGGAATTGGAAATTAAATTGAGATTGCCATGTTGTCTTGGTTGACTATTTCAGGAAGATATGGGCGTCAAGTTAGAGTGTCTGGCATGACATCAGCTCAAGAACCTAATGCAATCTTGTCATCACAACCAGACAATGGGAGTTCAGCTTCCTGTTGTTTAAGTTCTGGGAGTTGAAAGGAAGAGGGGCTGTTGGACAGATGATAGAAGTATGAATGATGAAGGGATGAAGTGATAAGAGTGTGTGTGTGGTTGAACAGACAAACAGACAGAGAGAGAGAGAGAGAGAGAGAGAGAGAGAGAGAGAGAGAGAGAGAGAGAGAGAGAGAGAGAGAGAGAGAGAGATGAGCACATCCAAATGAAATGCTGCTCAAATCACTCAAGCAATGGCAAATTCATAGCCCGCTATCCACACTCGCTTTACGCAGTGTCTGCAAATGTTACTCGGCTTCAAAATGCAATCAGGGACCACTTCATCAACAGTGACACACACACACGCATGAACACACACACGCACACACTTTATCAGTACTGAGAAAGTCAGACTGCTGGATATATGGTCGGCGTGTCCTTAAATTAAAGCGTTATCACGCCGCTGCCTTCCTATCCCACGTGCTCTCCCAGAATCCCAGAGCACCTACGCTGCTCTCCAAGGTCGAGCTGAGACAACTCAGAAACTGAAATATGCCGTACGTTAAGTCTGTGACAGAGTAGGTTTGGGGAGTCACAATGGAGAACTGTTTCGTTTGTAAGCTTCAGTCTGGTGAGATAACGACACGTTGCCGAGATCTTAGATGGGGTCAGCGAGAAAGGAAACAGGGAAAACAGAGAGAAAAGAAAATTGTAGTTGGGAGGAAGTTGCCCGTTTCTCTCCCTCCCCCGTTTGCTCGTTCCCTCCATCCCATCTCTTCTCGTTTCTTTCCCCCTTCTCTAACTAAACGAGTGCAAATGAACGACTGACACAGCTGTAAATACAAACAGCCTCCTTTCTCCATTAGATAGACCTGTTGACAAATTAAGTAGGCTCTTCAAGCTTATTAACTCGTCGTTTTTATGTTTATTCCCCACCTTGCTCTAAACACACACACACACTGGGAAAAGCAAGCGTGGTACTTTTCCTTTGCCAGTGACCCATGTGTCTGCGTGTGTGTTGTGTGTGTAGGTGTGCCAGCGTGCGAGTGTGTGTGTGTCAGGCGTGTTGCGTGAGTTATGCAACCGGTCGCTAATTGCAGACAAATCGGTTTGCCGCGCACAATCATTCCTGCGTTTTTGATGTTTAATTTCGCAAGTTGATTACTCGTGGAGTTTAGGCTGGCCGTTCCTCTCCCACTAACGCCATGGGCACCGCTCATTAGTTTTCCAGAGCTCACGCTCGCTGCGCATACGTAATGAGCTAACGCTGACGAACGGACAGACGGATTTCATAAATCATGCACTTGTTTGTAATGGCTTTCTCTCTTTGTCTCTCACTCTTTTTTTCTCTCTCTCTCTCTGCCTCTCTAACGCTCTCCCTCATTCAATACCTACATGTCTAACTCCATCGTGCCTCTTGGAATAAAGGAGACATGCTTTGTGCACACACACACATCAACAATTAGTGTCCTTGAACTTTATTCAGACTGTTCCGTGTAACTGAGTCTTCCTTCAGGGTTATTGGACGGTCGATTAAAATGTTTTACTGTAGCCAACTCCTCTTTTTACACACACATTAATATGACAAAACACAAACAAACTGGCACACTCTCTTCCCCGCCCTCCGCTCGCAGTGCCCCCCCCACATCCATCTGACCTTTTGGTGCTCTACAGAATGCCACTGCGTGCCATGCTTTATGTCTGTAATACAGTGTTTAAAAATGGAAGCGGAACTGAGGAGCGCTGGTAGTTAATAAAGCAGATTCAGATAGAGTTATGGAACCGACACTGGCACACACAGGCAGCATGGCTGTGCTGTTAATACTGCTCTGTATATACAGTTTATTGGTTATGGCAGGTAGGATCTTTGCGGGACAAATAGGACACAGTCACAACACATATACACACACACAGATATACACACTCACAACACATATACACACACACAGATATACACACTCACAACACATATACACACACACATATACACACTCACAACACATATACACACACACACACACACACACACTCACAACACATATACACACACACACACACACACTCACTCACAACCCATATACACACTCCATGCAAATGTAGCTCCATGTGCTGAGTCAGCTCGGCGCTTGTTTTATTTTTTTCCTCCTCTCCATCATGTCATCTCTCCATCCTCAGATCAAATACATCATTTCATAAGTCACAAGTGATTTCTTACACAAGGTACGAAGAAGAAAACAAAACTAAAAGATGGAAGGAAAGGAAGAAACGCATTCCAAACGACCCTTCCATGGGAACCTCAATGAGGCAGTGCAGCATTTTCCATATCTCTTGGAAATCTCTTTCATTGGAAGCTATTTGTCTCTGGCTCACACACTTTGTCTTGTTTGAAAGCCCCATGTTGGGTTTTCAGGGCGAGGTCTATGGAGAGATACTTTCCCTTTCGTTTTTCGGCTAAAAGGTCCACTCTCATCAGCTAAATAAATAGCACCTTTCACTGTGTTGAACCAAGCCCTAGGCCACCAAGACAATTCAGTGAAGGATGAGCGTGATTGTGTGTGTGTTTGTGTGTGTGTGTGTGAGAGAGAGAGATATATAGAGAGATGATGTGCTTGAGTGTGGTTGAGTATGGTGTGGCGGAGTACCGTGTGTGTCTGAGTGTTTGTGTATGTTGGCTAAACTTTGAAGTAAATAGCTTGCCCTTGGTGTGTTCTGGGAAATCGCTGTTCGATCCGAGGCCAACAGGCCTTGAGGCCACCTATTAGCCGCGCGCTAAGCTAAAAACAATGTTAATAACCACAGCCTCCAGTCAAGTTAAGCATCATTAGTAGGCACTCACGTCTCTTGAATTATACAGCATGTAATGTATGGGGGAGATGCTTGAAGGTTTATAGGTAATGTGTCCATCCCACCAGCAAACACTGGTCAGACACTCACTTACCTAAAAACTAATGGTAGCATAAAGTGCTTCATAGGAAAAGAGTGAATGGGGTCGAATGGAAAGTCAAGAACATTGTCAAGTCTTTTTTCTCTCTAAATTGTGGAACAGCATCCATTGTATTGGCTATGTTGGAAATGCAAGGCATCGTGGGCCAAGAATGGAACAGAACAGGCGTATAGAATGAAACACAACGAATCTCAGTTGGTGTTATTCTGAACGTTCCTTCTTTTTAGTAATGGCCCTGTTAGGTCATTTATGTGTCATTCGTGCTTCCAGAGGCTAATATGAAGATCCCTGTGGGCAGTATCCCTCTCCTGTTCACACCTGTTCTTCCCTGGATGCTGCTCAGTGAGAAAAACCCTTCATTCCTCTTTCTTCATCAACTCAATTGAAATC
>CM059301.1:13702500-13847500 GCA_030340665.1 Neosalanx taihuensis
CTGTATGTGTGTACTGTATGTGTGTACTGTATGTGTGTGTGTGTGTGTACTGTATGTGTGTACTGTATGTGTGTACTGTATGTGTGTACTGTATGTGTGTGTGTGTGTACTGTATGTGTGTACTGTATGTGTGTACTGTATGTGTGTGTGTGTGTACTGTATGTGTCCGTTACCTCTGTTGACCACCAGTTGGATTTACAAACCACCTCACGTTCTTTAGCCTTCAAAACAAAGACTATGCACTGGCCTCAAGAGGTGTCTGGTTTTGAGGGTGTAAATTGGTTGAATGTTTCACAAGGTTATACACATTTGTGGTATTATTTATTCATCAATAAATATATGAGAAGTGCCCTACAAAAACAGGTTCTTGGATATTACTCGTCCAGTTTACCTTGGGCGCCTACTCCCTATCAAAGCTCTGTATAACGTCTCACAATCCCTGCCACACAGCGAGGCCAGTGGACTGTGAATAAGATCCAGACCCACCCTCCTTCTCCTCTCTTCCTCCCCAGCTCCCCCACGCTCTTCCTGGGCCTCTCGGAAGTCGGCGGGTCCCTGCTTCCTCTCGCTCCCTGGCTCCTGTTAGTCTGAGTGCAGAACACTGTGTCAGCCTGCACGGCTGACCTAGCTCGAATCCTGGATAAGCTAGCATCGGCTTGGCTTGGCTCGGAGGCCTGGGGGCTGGGGGGGGGGCTCACAGCTCTGCGAGGCTGGAGACTAACACACCAGCTCCTCAGCCACATGACCGGAGAAGGCATGGAGCAGAACCAATATAGATACCAAGAGGGAGTAGGGGGGTTCTTGTTGTGGATCTCTTGCTGGTAATGTGAAGCACACACCCTTGGTTTCTGAGAGCCAGTCTTCCGGCCAGCGAACGCACACGCTCCGTATTTGGGGGCCGGATGATGGCGTGGAAGCCCAATCGGAAGGCTGCAGGTTTCTGCGTCGCAGCTACTCTCTCTGTTACGACCGGAAGCATCAGAAGGGTTTAATCCTGTGCTGATAACTATATTCAACGAGCCTGGTTTTTCTCATTGAATCAGCAGCGTCGTGGCGGATCAAAGCCGGCTGCTGTTCGTTTTTCCCCCCAGTGGCTTTCATCACCGAGGAGGACATATGTCTGTTGACGAGGGGGGCGGGCCTCTTTCGGCTCACATGACAGCTGCTGCCGGTGATGTGACATGACAACATCGCCGCACCTCCTATCACAACAGGACGTGGAAAATATCACCACACGCATACACGCTCCATAGACTGTAATGCTGCTATATATGGACTCACTACTCTCCTAAAGGAGTTTCTTTCCTTCCCTGAACTGTTTTGAACCTGCAGCCTGACACAGTTCATGAGTTTACTTGTTTAGGACAAAGAACTCTTTTGTACCGAGTGCAATCAGGTTACTAAATTTGCACAATTCTTGCAAGTTTAGATGAGTTTTAGTGTAACAGTGTTTTTTTAACTAGTCTGTGTTATGTGTATGTGCCTTTTAACTGTTAACACTATCTGTATGTTGTGCAAGACAAGTTTCCTCCTTAGGGGACAATAAACTTGAACTGAACTGAAATGAACACTACACTCATACAAGTTCAGCCATGTGAGTTTACTACCAGTGAGATTATGAGCAGTTTTTGAACGGCCCATGTTGTGTGACCCACTCATCTGTGGAAGGATGTCACAGGTGAGGATGAGTCTGGATTCAGAGGCCTGCTGCTCTGCCCTGACAGGTAAACTGCCCCATATCCACGCCCCCAGAGAGAGAGAGAGAGAGAATGGGCTTCACGCAAGAATTAAAAGTGATAGGGTAAAAGAGTGACTGGGAGGGGGAGGAGGATGAAGGAAAGGGGATGGGGGGGGGGGCGGTGGACGGGACAAGTTAAGCAAGTAAATCAGGACTATTAAACACTTTTCATTTCCTTTAAACCACTTTACTGTGCCATAAAAAGCCGCGAAGTCACGCAATAAACATCTCCGCCGCTTTAATACAGCGATAGATAATGAAATAAATGTCTTAAGAGGATTAAAAATGGCTGGCCTTGCAAATCTGTAAACAGCCATCCTCCCTCCCTTTTGGTGTGTTTGCCTGGGAGGGTTGTATGCTGCCTGTCTACCTGTCTGCACACCTGCGCAGGAGTTCCAGGGGGAAGGAGGAGCGAGGGAATCAAAGACACTGAGAAAGGAAAGGTGGGCCTATTGAATAAAAGCGTCCGCTAAACAAATAAAAAGTAGATTCTATAGTTCTCCCTTTCGGGGATGTGTGTTTGGGAAGGGTGGGCGGAGCCGAGCAGCGGCGCGTGGGGATTGGCTCGCCGCAGGGCGCAGCGGGGGCGGTGGCAGAGGGATCTAAGGGTAATTCATCCCTGAGGTCCGTCCCCCCCCCCCCCCATCCCCCCCACTGCGACGAACACAAACAGCTTGGAGAAAACAAGCGGGCGCCGGGGTAGTCAATCTTGACCTGTCCGGGTCACTTTTTTAAGCGCATGTGTGTTGGGGGGGAGGGGTGTTGGGGGGGGGGTGGTGTTGGGGGGGAGGGGTGTTGGGGGGGGGTGGTGTTGGGGGGTGTTGGGGGGGGTGGTGTTGGGGGGGAGGGGTGTTGGGGGGGGGTGGTGTTGGGGGGGAGGGGTGTTGGGGGGGGGGTGGTGTTGGGGGGGGGTGTTGGGGGGGGGGACGTGACAGAGGCTCTTTCGCTCGAACTCGCAAATCTCCCAGCCCCTGCGTATCTTTTCCCGCGTGAACATGCAGCGTTTTCAGCGGCGCTCGGTCGAGCGGCGGCGCCGGGCCGTACTGTGGGTGACCGCATGAGCACCTTGTGTGGAGCGCCGGGGTGAGAAGGCGATGATGGTGTGTGTGTGTGTGTGTGTGTGTGTGTGTGTGTGTGTGTGTGTGAGAGACAGACTGTAGCACACATGGTTCACACAAAAGCTCAGCTACTGAGACCAAGTTCAACGATGCCTCTGTACGAGCACTTTCATAATCTCTTACGTGTGTGTTTGTGTCAGCGTGTGTGTTTGTGTCAGCGTGTGTGTGTGTGTGTGTGTGTGTGAGTGGGAGGTGGGAGGGAGGGGGCAGGTTTATTGAGCCGGTAGGCAGCAGGGGTTTGAAAGTCACATGATCAACTCTAAAAAGGCCATTAGGTTATCCTGACAGCTGGGAGCTTCAGCACTTCTCTCTGTACAGTCTGCTCTCCTGACAAGGACGATAGAGGTGTCAATCTGAGGGTCTCTGCGCTCTGCTCCGAGGGAAGGGGAACACTCACACCAAACTGCCGCGCTCACACACACACGCACGTACGCACACACACTCGGCCGGGCATCCGTGCCACTGTAGATCAATGTTGTTTATCTGGGTTAAACACCCATTTGGAAGTCATGGGTAATGGGATTTGAAATGATGTCTTCTCAGCACAAAATATTAATAAGCATAGATAGATGTAGCTCTGCGTAAGGTCTTTGAAAAGTAGTTTTTCCAGAAACAAATCTGTTTTGTACATGCCTTACATAAGCCCACTTCATTAATTTGTTCACATGGCTTTTTCCATTCTAAGATTTGCAAAAACAAAAAGCCATCACATTAGATAGAGATTACAGAATGTTCTGGAACATTTGGAAAGCAGAAAAGTATCAGTTGAACTTTTTATCTGTCATTAAAAAGAAGTGAGCTAGTTTAGACACAACGGCACAGAAGTGTTGGATTTTGGGAGCTAACAGCCTAGCAGCTGATTATGGTGTTAGAAAGCCTAGCCGCAGATGGCTGTGATCAATAACACTGAAAAGCAGAAACATATTAGGGTTGTTTAGGTTGAGTGAGGAGGGACTTCTGCTCCACAGGGACTTCTAACAAGCATACAGAGCTGGGCTGGGGGTGCTGAAAACACAAACAATTTACTTTAAAAATGGTACAGTACAATGTTTGTTTTTTCTTTTCGAGCCATTATGGATGATGGGAGTTTGTGCTTGGAGAGCAAATAACTTTATGAGTCTGCCTTGAATAGTCAGCAGACTCTCCAATGGAGATGTGACCTTTTGGTATGCTTAAAAAAAAGAAGCTCAGCATTGTTTTGAAATCATTCTTTACTCCCAACTTGCACTTGATTGGTGCTTGGAGAGTACCAGACGGATACGATAGGCTGGGACCTCACGTGGGGCTCGGGGACTGAGCCAATGGCAGGGCTCCCTGACTGGGCGTGGCTCTAGGGGTTCCAGCGCGGCACCTACCTGTCTGCGAAGGTCGCGGGTCTTCTTGGTCATCTTGTCGATGGCGGAGTTCAAAGGGTCACCTTTCTCTTTTCTGCCAGTCTGTGTGAGAGGAGAAGAAAAGATGGGGTGTTAGTTTAGCTGAGTTGCTCAGGTGGCACGGAGATGGAACGCATCAACGCACACACTCGAAATAAGAAGAAAAAAACTGAACAATTCAGTCCCTCCCCCCCCCTCCCCCCCACACACACACACATCAAACAAAAGTGCCACGGTGCTGAACATTTTCATTTTGTACACGTCAGGCCCTGTTCTCACTGAAGGAGAAGTCCTGTGCAGCCCACCTTTACCACAGCAGCAAACTGCACCCACCAGTAACAGCCATATGAGACCAATAAGCATTTGCCAGACTTCTCACCAACAAAAGGGAACGAGCTGAACGAAGAGCTGCTTCGTAAACAAACACACAGCCCTCCCAGAGCCCTGCGCTAACTGAAAAAGGAAGGGACACGTTTTGACAAACCGCACAGGGCAGGCATGACGGCGCGCTAAGTGGCCTCGTGTCAATCGAGCCCCTCGCGTCAAATGTAAGCCTTAACCCCCCCCCCCCCCACCCCCCACCCCCAACCAGCCCCCTCCCCTACCTCCCCCTTCCTCCCCTTCTTCCATTCCCCCCTCATTTTATCCCAGCCTGGCCTCTTCGAGGCATTCTCTGTTTCCGTCAAGGGGGTTCCTGAAGGAAGTGATGCGGGTGCGGTGGTCCGCCTTTAGCCTCCTAACTTGTAGAGCAGTGAGGCGTGTAAGTGAGGCCAGGTTGCCGGGTAGCTGAGCTGCCTCGCCCGCTCCAGCTTCCCCTGGGCTTTCAAAGCCAGACAGCCCCCACAGCTGGCAGAGTCTGGGAGTCCTGCACAACAGTGTCGCCCCCTCCCCTCCCCCACTCCCCCACTCCCCCACTACACACACGCGCGCTTCTGTCTCCGCTCTCTCTCTTTTCAAGGTTCCTGCCGTTGAAGGGGATGCAGGAGATGGTAGGTAGGGGGAGGTCTGAGGTACGGAGTACACCGTGAACGCAAGTGTTGCCTCGCTCAAGTGGTTTCAGAGACACAACCTGCAGGTGGTGAATCAGAGCTGGTGTGTGGGATTCACCATGGCATGACTGCAGGGTTATAAGTCTGTAAAGTAAAGAGTTTACTGAGAGACCATCAGAACTGAGATGCCTTCCTGTCCGTGCTGCTCAGATTTCAAAGCGCTCTTTTAATCGCCCGCTAGCCTGCGGTTGTTCCGGTAGCTGACCCCCTTGGTGCGAACAGGGACGATGGGAGGGGGGGGGGTGGTCCTTTTTCATCTCATGCAGTTTAGAGGAAAGGCTTTGAATGTACAATGCACGCGTGTGCTTTTGGCCAGAAGCGTGCATATTGTATGAGCGTGTGTGTGTGTGTTGGGTGGGCGCTCTGACCAGCCTTGATGAAGGTGACTGAATCGTGTGATCAAGACTAGGTTAGTCAAGGAGGGGGGGAGGGTTGGGCCTAGTGAAGGGGAAGGCTGGGCCTAGTGAAGGGGAGGGTTGGGCCTAGTGAAGGGGAGGGTTGGGCCTAGTGAAGGGGAAGGCTGGGCCTAGTGAAGGGGAGGGTTGGGCCTAGTGAAGGGGAGGGTTGGGCCTAGTGAAGGGGAGGGTTGGGCCTAGTGAAGGGGAGGGTTGGGCCTAGTGAAGGGGAGGGTTGGGCCTAGTGAAGGGGAGGGTTGGGCCTAGTGAAGGGGAGGGTTGGGCCTAGTGAAGGGGAAGGCTGGGCCTAGTGAAGGGGAGGGTTGGGCCTAGTGAAGGGGAGGGTTGGGCCTAGTGAAGGGGAGGGTTGGGCCTAGTGAAGGCTGGGCCTAGTGAAGGGGAGGGTTGGGCCTAGTGAAGGGGAAGGCTGGGCCTAGTGAAGGGGAGGGTTGGGCCTAGTGAAGGGGAGGGTTGGGCCTAGTGAAGGGGAGGGTTGGGCCTAGTGAAGGGGAGGGTTGGGCCTAGTGAAGGGGAGGGTTGGGCCTAGTGAAGGGGAGGGTTGGGCCTAGTGAAGGGGAGGGTTGGGCCTAGTGAAGGGGAGGGTTGGGCCTAGTGAAGGGGAGGGTTGGGCCTAGTGAAGGGGAGGGTTGGGCCTAGTGAAGGGGAGGGTTGGGCCTAGGCCTAGAGCCAGGGCTGAAGGGGCCCAGGTTACACCTGATACAAGCACGACTGGAAACCCTGGATACTGATGTGAACAGGCAGCAGGGCCGGCTGCTTTGGTAAGACTGTTGTTCTGTCGAACGCAATGTATCGACGTGCAGAATGAAACATCTGGCTTGGCAAACCCCCCGACACCCCCCCCCCCCTCCACCCCCCCCCTTCAGCCTACCATGTTAACGTCATTATCTTCAAGAGCAGACTTGGTGATCACCACTACTGTGTTCTCTATCTACACACGAGCAGAAGGGATTGCCTCCGTGTCCAACTATGGTTTAACTAGCTCGTCATTATCTGGTCTAGGGACCGACATGGTCTTCTCTCCTGCACACACACACCTGAATACACACACACACACCTGAAAACACACACCGGAATACACACACACCTGAAAACACACACACCTGAATATACACACACCTGAATACACACATACCTGAAAACACACACACCGGAATACACACACACCGGAATAGATTAGATTAGATTAGATTCAACTTTATTGTCATTACACAGGTACAAGTCCAGGGCAACGAAATACAGTTAGCATCCAACCAGAAGTGCAAAACAGTTATTAACAACAGAATATAATAATATGGATATACTCAGAATATACATATTATGAACAGTATAGACAGAATATACAGGGTATGTACAGGTTCAATCCGGGTATGTACAGATACAAATTAGACAAGCAAATTAGACAATACACACACACACCTGAAAACACACACACCTGAATACACACACACCGGAATACACACACACCTGAACGCATGCAGGCAGGTCCAAGTCAAACAGACTGTCTCTTCTGAGGTGAAAGTGGTTCCTGCAGCTGAGTCATCAGCCACCTTGAAACGTGATCGTTTCCCATTAGCCTCAAATTAACCTCCTCTCACCTGGAAGGGCCCAGGTGAAAAAAAAAGGAACGATGAACATTTCTATACCGGAATAGTGGGACCCACTAAAAAAATACAATCCAAAATTAAAATCAATCCTATCCAAGTACCACAAAAAAATAAAAGGTGCAGTGCCGGGGGGGGGGGGGGGGGGTGCATATCTAGCCAGTGAGTCACTCTGAAAGCTGTCTACAGCATATAGTCCTGCCATTTCCCTGGTCTCACACATGCAATCACTACGAGACTATGCAAGATGTCTGCCACCAGGATTTACAGTGACGGCTAACCCGTCCAGCTGTCTCTCCAGGCCCCCCAGGAGCTGATAAGGGGCCGGACATATGTCTCAATAGAACCTCTCTCCCGCAGGGCCAGGGGTGCGTACGCACGTAATGAGGATCGGTGGAGCTGAAGTGAAGCTGTACCAGAGGGCCGTCGTTAACCACGGATCTGAACCGCCGTTCCGGATGAAGCATGGCTGCCGTGCCCTTGGCCAAGGCTCCCGACGGCACGGGTTTCCATATAGACGTTATGACATTAGGAATGAATTGTTTGTCTTCCGCCCCCGCGGTCAGGCTGAGTGTGTGTGTGTGTCTTAACAGTAATAAAGCACTGCATATGCTGGTGTGCAGGGCAATGCACCAAAGCAAAAGCAGAGGCTCCTAAACGAGATGGCCACGCCTGGGAAAAAAGGCCCACGTTCAACTAGGCAAGCCCTGCCTTAACACCAGGCCGGCAGGTGTGTGAGGCTGGTGGGGCATGTGAGGGCGTGGGAGGGTGTGTGTGTGTGTGTGTGAGCTGAGGTGACAGTAGATTAATCAGTGTTTGTGCTGTACTGCATGCTCCATCTCAGAGAGAGCGAATCCTCTTACACCAGCGAGACGAAGGGAGGTGTCCAGCGAGGGATACCCACAGAGCTGACACACACACACACACACACACACACAGACACACAGACACACACACACACAGACACACACACACACACAGACACACGCGCAAAGACACACACACACAAAGACACACACACACACAGACACACACACACAGACACACGCGCAAAGACACACACACACAAAGACACACACACAGACACACACACACCCAGACACACACACCCAGACACACACACACACCCAGACACACACACACACAGACAGACACACACTGCAGAGTCTTAATGCTGGCCCAGACTACATTAGTCATAGGGCTGCCTGGAGAGCAACATGCTAATGTGTCATTTAAGAGCCAGAGGGAGTGAGCAAGATTAAAGAGGCCTCAGCGAACCGCTAAAGCTAGCAGGGAAAGAGGACTTTAGAGCTTCTCTGATTTACTACGCTGCTTCAACTGGGACCCACTCTGCTCAAAATACACATCCCGACATTGGAAAAGGCCCAGGGTCACCAAAAACACTACGCTCTTCACTTTTCACAGTGACCAAGTATTTCCACATTTACATATTTACATTTAGTCATTTAGCCGACGCTCTTATCCAGAGCGACTTACAGCAAGTACAGAGACATCGCCATGAGGCAAGATGAGGGTGAAGTGCCTTGCCCAAGGACACAATGTCATGTTAGCATGGCTGGGAACCTTCTGAGTATCAACCCAACTCCCTTCCCGCTCAGCCAGCTGACTCCCAGTGTAGAACGCAATGAAATATGTCGTGAGGAACCCTGTTCCGTTTTGAAGTACCGCATATGGAGTTACACTATGAAACATTACGATTACTGACGCTGTCGGGTGATATTTTGTCTTATTTGACACACCGGTCTGCGACTAGCTGGCCCCAGTCCAGGGTGTACCCCACCTAAGCCCCGAAAGTGACTGGGATAGTCTCTGCTCACCTGTGATCCACAACGGTAATAAGCGGTTGATAGTGAATGTGCAGTTAGTGCATCATTCGCATTTGCATCATACATGCTACCCGGTAATTTCTGCTTTGTCTAAAATCACTTGAATCTGTACATACCCTGTATATTCTGATTATACTGTTCATACTATGTATATTCTGAGTATACCCATATTTATTATATTCTGTTGGATTAACTGTTTTGTACTTCTGGTTGGATGCTAACTGTATTTTGTTGCCCTGTACTTGTACCTGTGTAATGACAATAAAGTTGAATCTAATCTAATCTAATGAAGGAATGACACACTGGTGTTTGGTATTTTAGCCACGTCACCATCGTAAATGGCTCAGTGGTGTTTTAATTGCTGCATTAGGTTGGTGGTGTCATCTGATGAGTTCATGTTAGCCAGGCAGGTTTTCAACAGTACTTGACGCAGCGCAGCATCTTTTAAAAAGCCAATATATTCCCACGCAACTGACTTCCTCTGCCTGTTTGACACTGAAGTGTTTGCAGTGTCTGGTTCTGTATAGATTGACAGCACAGTACGGGTCAAGGGTCAAGGTATAGGTCAAGGTACAGTTTGGCGTGCCAAGATAATCCTTCGTGGATGAACTGATAAAACTATAGTGTCACTTGACACAAGAGAAGCTTTTCAGAAATAAATTAATCTTGTTATAACATCCTGATATTATCGCGAATGCAGCTAATCAGATACAAAATCAATCGATGTAGAAACATCAATAATCCCATTTTGATATTATTTTATTTCATAATAATAACATTGGCTTGGATCCACAAGATCCTCGATGTGTTAAGCAGAGTGGAATAAGTCTGACCAATATTCTCCAAGGACATAGAAACCCATCACACCCCTACACCTGGAGAATGAATGAAAATTAATAGAATAAAATTAGTACCAGAAATTAAATGAGGTACATTTCCTTTGTGGCTCAGAGTTTTCACCAGTTTCACTTCTCACCAGCAGACCACCAGCCACCTGGTTCCATATTTCAAATGATGTAATATACCCCGGCAACATGCAATAATTCTGTAAGGTTACATTGTTTATCGTTATATCTACATTATGAATATGAATCCATCGTAGAAGGTCATTGTTTTTTGTTGTTATGTGCCTGACCTCTCCCTCAAAGACATGTGCAGGCTTCCAAGGATGAATGCCAAACTGCTGCTGTTTAAAAGGATCCTGAATGATCCGTTAAAACGTACATACGCATGAATGTCCACCCACTCTGTCCTAGTGGGCCCTGCCAATGAATCATAGGTTAAAGTCTGTTAGTGTGGGGCCCACACGCCAGCTGTGTGTGTGTGTTTGTTTGTGTCTACTATATGTTTATGGGTGTGTGTGTGAACCTGTATGCCAATAATTAAGTGAATTGTGTGTTTTTGTGTGTGTGTTTTTTACATTAAAACCAGTCCAAACTAGTGATTTGTGCGTGGCCTTACGAATCCCCTGTCTGCACAGCTAGGATCTAACTCAGCAGCACAGTGAGGACGTCAGCACTCAGGACGTGCTGAGTCGTAGCACAGCGTCTCATAATGGAAGACACATGTTGGGCTCTGTGTGTGTGTAAGGGAGTGACTTAGAGATAAAAAGGGAGGAAGAAGAAAGAGCGAGGTAGAAGAGGAGATATTTTTCCTCGAAAAAAAAAGAGCTATTTTTGTGTCCCTCTTTTGCTCCGTGGCTCAGTGTGTTAAATTATATCAATTAAGGCTCTTGATTAAGACGTAACGAGATGCAGAATTACTGTCCTGGATGGATGAACTGCCTGTCTTAGAGCTGAGGTGGGGGGGGGGGGAGACAAAGAGAGAGATAGAGGAGAGGGAGCAGCCATGTTGGAGACCAGTAGATAATGGAGAGCCAATTGCCAGATGCTCATTAAGATAAGTTGAGCTCCCCCTAGTCGGAGCGGGAAATGAGTCAATCTGACTTGTTCTCATTAAGCGGAAGCTGCTCGCTGGTGAAACCACGGCGACGGCTATCTGCCAGCTTGATTACAGGACAGAGACGCTGAAAACACACGCTTCCCTGCGTCTGAAAAGGAGGGAATGCGACAGAGGAGAGAGGTTACGCTGAATGTGCCGACAAAGAGAGAGACAATGGTTCCTCGGCGCCGTTGCATGTGCGCGCGTGTGTCCTCAGCCTTGATGAGGGTGATTAAATAAGGGTCAGGGGTCAGGGCACCCACTGGAGGGCTGCTACTTAGCATACTGCAGGTAAGCTAACCAAGCAGTCTGATGTTTAGAGGGGAGGGGGGGGGATGAGGGGGGGGGGTGAGGGGAGGGGGGGGGGAGGCTGAGGGGGGGGGGCTGAGGGGGGGGGGGGGGCTGAGGGGCAAAGACAGAAAAAAGAGAAGGTTGAGGAGAAGAGGAAACCATCCTGCAGCAGGAGCTCAGTCTAGCTGGAAAAACGCAGCCTGCAGACTACCTGCACTGCACGGCAAGCAGAGAGGGAGGGAGGGAGGGAGGGAGGGAGGGAGGGAGGCAGGGAGGGAGGGAGGGAGGGAGGGAGGGAGGGAGGGAGGGAGGGAGGGAGGGAGGGAGGGAGGGAGGCAGGGAGGCAGGGAGGCAGGGAGAGCTGGGGAGAGAGAGGCAGAGAGAGCTGGGGAGAGAGAGGCAGGGAGAGCTGGGGAGAGGGAGGACAACATGAGAGGGTGGATAAGGTTTCTAGGGAGGGATGGAAGCTTCCTGTCATCACTGACACACCGTTTGAACTGAAGGGCCAAGAGATGCCTATTTATCAAACACAGCAGGAGACTATTTTGAACACTGATACACGTGTGTGTGTGTGTGTCCTTGACAAGGAAAATTGGGAACAGAAGGGAAAAATGATCTGAAGCTCTTAAAAAAGTAAATGGGTCTTGACTGTGCTTGAAGAGCGCATGTAGACGTACATGTATGTCCTAGTGCATGTGGGTATCCATACATGTTCCCCACGCACACAGACACCCACACACACAGACACACACCCACACAGACACACACACACACAGACACACACACAGACACACACACACACAGACACACACACAGACACACATCCACACAGACACACACACAGACACGCACACACAGACCCCCACACAGACACACAGACACACAGACACACATCCACACAGACACACAGGCCAGTCAATAAAGGGGGATATAGTCATATTTCATCCTCTCCTTCTGTCTCGTGTATTCTTTCATTGCGTCCCATGTGATGGATCAGGGGGATCGTGGATCAGGGGGTGTATGCACAGCCTGCCATCCCAGAGGCTCATGGGAAATATCAGTCCCAGACGCGCGTCAGACAAATGGTATTTGACTCCCGCCATCAGTCTGTTACCAACACCTGACCCAACACACACACACACGATGTGTGGAGATATACCTGACTGGTGGGGATCAGATGGCTCAGCGGGTTACTGCGTTCGGCTCATGATCGGAAAGGTTGTGAGTTCGATTCCCGGCTGTGGCTATGTGACATTGTGTCCTTGGGCGAGGCACTTCACCCTACTTGCCTCAGGGGGGAATGTCCCTCCGAGGCAAGTTGTGCTCCTGCTAGATTAAACCTTGACCTGCTAGCAGCAAAGCCTCAGCAGAGAATAGAAACATTCTGTCAGCCCCAGAAGGGTCACATATTGTGTGTTTGTGCATGCTGATGCATACATCTCTCTCTCTCCCATCAACAGAGAGGTTTCCGGAAAGCCTCTCTCTGCTTGTGAAGTGAGCTGTTTGGCAGAAAGCTGCAATTATGCTGCGAAGAAGAAAAATGGCTGCGCAGCATCTTCAGAAGACATGCACACATCCACGCACACACGCACACACATTCTCCCTGACAAACAAAATAAACGTTTCGCAAAAAAACCCACTGGGTGAAGCGAACATCCGCACAGCGCATGCCACGCTCCGCGCCCCAACCCTGGATTTCCATACATGTCGCTGGGGATCGGCATGACAACCTCAGGCCTCTATTACTAAAATGGAGGGAATGATGTGTGTGTGTGTGTGTGTGTGTGTCTGTGTGGGTGTGTGTCTGTGTGTGTGTGTGTCTGTGTGTGTGTGTGTGTCTGTGTGTGTGTGTCTGTGTGGGTGTGTGTCTGTGTGTGTGCGTTTGGGTGAGTGAGGGGGCGGGGGCAGGAACGCGATAAGCGTGTCTTTTTGAAAATCCGAGGCATGAGTCAACCTGTTGTTCAGGAAGGATTGATAGCATGTTGGCAGCGGAGGATTAGGTTCGCAAACGAGAGAGGAGAGAGGGAGAGGAGAAGGAGAAGAGAAAGAGGAGAAGAGAGGGAGAAGAGAAGGAGGAGAAGAGAAGGAGGAGAAGAGAGGGAGAAGAGAAGGAGGAGAGGAGAGGGAGAAGAGAAGGAGGAGAAGAGAGGGAGAAGAGAAGGAGGAGAGGAGAGGGAGAAGAGAAGAAGAGAGGGAGAAGAGAAGGAGGAGAGGAGAGGGAGAAGAGAAGGAGGAGAGGAGAGGGAGAAGAGAAGGAGGAGAAGAGAGGGAGAAGAGAAGGAGGAGAAGAGAGGGAGAAGAGAAGGAGGAGAAGAGAGGGAGAAGAGAAGGAGGAGAGAGCGCTGTTCAGAGTCTAGTAACGCTGTAGCAACCAGGGAGAAGTGGAGAGAGGGATATGCTCACCAGAGAGAGACAGAAAGAGAGAGAGACCGGGATAGAGAGGAGGAGATAGAGCAGAGGCACGCCAGCACGCCACCGCTTCCGGGCACAGCACAACGTGAACGCATTACACACACAGTATCTCCAGCGTACCAGCCAGGCCCACTTCCCGTGGCATCGAGGCGGAGGGGGGGGGGGTTGCTTAGCCAGACGCAGAACCAGACCGACCGCCTTTCATCCCTGCATCCTCGCAGGGGGCCGAAACCGCCCCCCCCCCCCAACATGGAGATACATGTGCACATTATCTGCTCAGAAATTTTACATTATGGGTTTTACTTGTGAGCAGACACTATCTGAACTGACGTACGAATGCGTGCGGGAAGCAGAGACAGAGATAGAAGACTAGAACAAATTTACAATTCTGTCTACGCCCCTGGCGTGTCGAATCACCTCAGCCTGGTGCATTCCAGAAAGAGCGGGAAAAACAACATCTCAAGCGATGCCACATTAGCGAAGGCGAATGCAGGATAAAAGAAAAGTGTGCTATGGACTCACGTGATGTATAAAAAGATGGAAAGTGGTATTCCTGAATAAAGTCCTAAAACCATGATCTCTCAACCTGTGTACGACGCACGAAGGAAACTGCACAGTTTAGCTATGATGGATGCCATCGTTTCCGCAGCACGTACGAACGAGGCTTGTTCGCCTAAGGTTCACCAGGATGCCATATTGGCTGCCTAACAGCTCCTGCTGCCCTCCGTCAGCCGAGCAGCTGCTCTGCCGCTCTCTAACCAGCAGGCAAGGGTCCTCTGGAGAATCCAGGGTTGGGGTCAAGGGTGCCCCACCCCCCACCCCCCAGCCCGCCAAAGAGCCTGCTTCACTTACTGGGCCTCTGACAGGGTCACGGCTCCTCTCCGGAATACACCGTCTTAATTACCTCAGCAGTCCTCAGCGATGTTTGGAGGTAAGAGAGTGGATCCAGGCTGGATCTACTAGAGCTGAACCGGGAGCCCACAGACATGAGTGATGCCACCGGGGTTAATCAAGTCTGCTAATTAGTCATCTGCTGATGGCGATACGACGGATAGCGTGAGACCTAAGCTTCGCTAACGCTAATTTCGAAGCGGTGATCGGAACTCAGCTCGCCTGAATCCGTCGCCGTTCGAGAGGTTGATTATTTTGCCGATGTTTATGACCGTAGCCTGCGAGAGGTTCAGCCAGAAACACGGTCGAAGATGTTTTTGGATATCTGAGGTGTCTAGCGCCCGGTCGATAATGCTAATTTCCGACAGCGAACTCTCCCGAGGAACGGAGCAGAAACAGATCGAGAAAGGCTGGCGACCTAAAGCGGAGAGCAGCCGCAGCCCTACTTCAGTCAAAGAGCGCGGTCATAATTGACTTTGATAGGCTTCTAAACAAGGGCGAGAAATGAAGAGCCTAGTTAAACATTCTTGGGGAAGCGTGAGGTGGATCATTGTTTAGCACGCGCAGAGGGAGGGGAGAACGAGAGGAACCGGGGTGGCTGGATGGAAAAAGAGACGAAAGACGAAGGAGGGAAAAAGAATGTGGCTTCCTGTCCTCCCTGCAGCTTGGGACAGAGCGGTCTTGGAGACGTCTCTCTGCTGGGGACGTCTCTCTGCTGGGGAGGTCTCTCTGCTGGGGACGTCTCTCTGCTGGGGAGGTCTCTCTGCTGGGGAGGTCTCTCTGCTGGGGACGTCTCTCTGCTGGAGAGGTCTCTCTCTGCTGGGGAGGTCTCTCTCTGCTGGGGACGTCTCTCTGCTGGGGAGGTCTCTCTGCTGGGGAGGTCTCTCTGCTGGGGACGTCTCTCTGCTGGGGAGGTCTCTCTGCTGGGGAGGTCTCTCTCTGCTGGGGAGGGCTCTCTGCTGGGGACGTCTCTCTGCTGGGGAGGTCTCTCTGCTGGGGACGTCTCTCTCTGCTGGGGAGGTCTCTCTGCTGGGGAGGTCTCTCTGCTGGGGAGGTCTCTCTCTGCTGGGGACGTCTCTCTCTGCTGGGGAGGTCTCTCTGCTGGGGAGGTCTCTCTGCTGGGGACGTCTCTCTGCTGGGGAGGTCTCTCTGCTGGGGAGGTCTCTCTGCTGGGGAGGTCTCTCTGCTGGGGACGTCTCTCTCTGCTGGGGAGGTCTCTCTGCTGGGGAGGTCTCTCTGCTGGGGAGGTCTCTCTCTGCTGGGGACGTCTCTCTCTGCTGGGGAGGTCTCTCTGCTGGGGAGGTCTCTCTGCTGGGGAGGTCTCTCTGCTGGGGACGTCTCTCTGCTGGGGAGGTCTCTCTCTGCTGGGGAGGTCTCTCTGCTGGGGAGGTCTCTCTGCTGTCACAGGGCTAGTGATTGTCATCTCCCGTCCAAAACAGACAGCCAAGCAGACAAGTCATACACATCAGCTGTGAAAGCCTGGAACCTTGGCACACTAAAACAGACTTCTTCTTTCCCCTTTTTTTTGGAGCCGATGTTCTCAGTTTCACTTCAGGGAGTAGAACTCAGGTTTCTTATGAAGTCAAAGGGAAGGCAAACCATTTCTTTTTTTTCTTTTTTTTTGGGGGGGGGGGGAGTTGTTCTTTTTTTTAAGGTGCTGCTTTCTTCTGGTTTGTCAGCTGCAATGTTTTGCTGCTTTCATCTTTCGAAAATCAATCGGGAGTGATCAAAGTGGCTTTGTTGGATTTTGATGAATTTCTAATTAGGGTTTAGGAAATGCAGAGCTGAGGCGTTTGATAACAGCCCCCCCTCAAAGGGAGGCTGTCACTCTCTCCAGGTCTGATCGTGATGGTGGCCAGCGCTCTGCTTGGGATGAAAGACCTGCCTGTTAGTAACAGGTGGACAGGCGGTCACAAGCATACACACACACGCCCCCACACACCAGCCAGACTGGTCCTGTCCTCACGCTTACACGAACATCCCGTATTTCTCTTTGACATTTCGCATTGACATCTTATACATTACCTCAGTCCTTGGAACACGCGCACACACAGACACGGGCGTGCAAGCACACACTGGTATCAAGAGGTAAACTTTTCTGGTGGCAGATGTCACCTTTTTCAAATACGATCTGTTGTCAGCTTGTTGTCAGCGGGGTGGCGGGGGGGGGGCGGGGGGGTCGGGGGGGGGGGGCGGGGTGGCGGGGGGTCTGGCTGATCTGTGAGGGGTGTATGACTCGTGTGACAGCGGAACAAAGTCTCCGTCCCTCCGCGACACGCAGCACAAGGACCCCATCGCACTGTGACAGGGCTCCTCTGACAAGGCAGGAGGACAGCGACGGGAACACACACAGCACACAGAGGGACACACACACAGCACACAGAGAGACACACACACAGCACACAGAGGGACACACACACAGCACACAGACAAGCCCGCAGACAAGTCCGTTAAGCGGGAACGGCATTCATCAGTGATCCGCATGCCTCTGTACGTCTAGCTGGGCCGGCACTCACAGCCTGATCTGTGGCTCTTTCATCCCGGCAAGGAATCCTCTCCTGCGAAACGCCATAGACCCCCAACCAGATAAGCTCTCGCTTTTAACTTCCCTGCTTAAGCTCCCGACTGGGATGTTCACAAACCCTCGATGTTGCCGCCTCTTGCGTCACCGCGGCCTGGCTCTTCCTCCTCAACCCTGCATGTGGACTTGACCAGATTTGACCAGAGTTAGAGAGAAAGCCAGTCTGGTCTTTACAGCTCCGCTGAGCTGCTTCAGCTTCCTCAGTCTGGAGGCCGTCTCACGGCTAATGTTCTTGTCGTTTGGTATTTTTCACGCCGTCTGTGTTTCACGCGGGACATTCTTCAAAGTTCGCCGGGTGCAGCTAATGTCGATGTTCAGCGGTCTAGTGTCTGACTTCTGTCCATGTCAAGTCTTCACCGATGACCGGCTCGTCGTCGATAAGCGACACAGGCGTCTCTGAAGACACACGCATCCGAACCACGACCACACGCACGTGGAAACACACAGTTCTCAGCCAAAACGACGCACACACATTTTAAGGTGCACTTTCTACCGCAGGTGGTGAAAGCGGGGTATCGATTCGACATCTTAGCTTCGGTCACTTCTTACTGATCCAGACTCGGCCGTCACGCTGAGAAGCAGCCTCAGGGAACAGATACCGATGGCGACAGTCATGTTCTTGCTGTGACACGCTTCGGTGGACGCTGAGGCTGCTGGGAGGTTTTGTTTACCTGGCTTCCTGTCGATACAGAATCACTGGAGTCCACAAGAGAGAATGAAAGCAAAATCCAGAAAGAGGGATCTGGTTTTAGCCTACGAAGAAGACAATTGCTCCTCGGATCTTTCAATTTAGCCCTGTGATTCACAGATCCATCCCAATAGACTTGGTCCCCTTCCAACTTCGAATACTTGGAAAATACTTGGAAATAATGACACGCATTGCTACAATTTTGAACATGGACATGAACAAAAGGACTCCCTAGCCTGTTACCTGGACTCGATGGAGGAGCAATCAGCTGGAAACCATCCTGAAGTGCCCTGCTCCATCCTCCAACCACACCCGCCCACGACAGCCTGTTGCTGGGTACAGGCAGCCATGCTACCCCTCCCTCCCTCCTCCCCTTTTCTCCACACTACTTCCTCGCTGCTGCCTGTCTGCATTATCTCAGCAGAGGCTCAATTAGCTGTGGTCCGGCCCGATTGTGTGGGCCTCCCATCACAGCCGGATCCCTCCTCTACATTCATTGGCTAATTTAAATAATGGATGTGTAATTGTGGAGGCTGGTAATTATGAATCTTGTGGTGACCTGCTGCAGGGACAGAGCCCTGTCACAGCAGGGAGGAGGGAGAGGGGCTTCTGAGGACGCTGGAGGGAGTCTGAATGCAAAGCCAGTGTCTTGGTGTGTGTGTGTGTGTGGGTGTGGGTGTGGGTGTGTGTGCGTGTGTACGTCCCCCGAGGCGCCTCAATTGAATTCAGCGTCAGTCACAACTATCAAATCCTTCGCACGAATGTTTGACCTCTTTTATGCTACTGCCAATTACCAAAGGAGCGTAATTGGGGAACAATGTATAATTGGTCGGTGAGGAGCAAAAATAAGTGCTGCTACTTCATGGTACAAGTGTGCTCATTTGAACAAGGAGCAGATATTAAAAGGCCAACAGCGGTGTGTCAGATCTAGCTTGATGAGCAGAGTGCTGACCTTCGCTGAGGAAGAGCGGCCGCTGTTAGCGCCTGTCAATTCTCTGTGACAGGAGAGGGGGACCTGCTGTCCCTGCTTAATCTGGCTGAGTTGACTCAGGCTCCAGCCCGGGATCTGTCTCCTTAGAGAAGTGCCACGTACGAAGGAGGGGCCAGACAGAGCAGGGGCCTCGAGACCACGGAGGACTTGGCCACAGTTTATTCAGCCACACAGATGCACGTTGGGAAAACCTTTAGGAAGGTTGTTCTTTGAATGTATTTTCTAAATTCTGTCTTTAAACTTTCAAAACCTAAAAAAAATGTCACTGACCTTTTAAACCTTTAGAACGTTAGGAAAAAAATATTTTTTTACTACAGACACACAGATAGCTGTTAGCCCCACCATGAAACAAGCAAGGAAATAGTGTTTTCTATGATGCATGTATTCACATTGAAATTCAGGGCTGGATTACCTCAAAAGCGTAGCAAATAACCTAGAATAACCAAAATGTAATAACACAAGAGGGTATACTCTAGGACAGGTCAAGTTCAGTTTGGAATCGTCCATCTCTTTTGGATGCAACTAACAAGGAAGACTGTGACTCTGGACATCTTCCACAGCACTGCTAGGAAAGAGATTTAGAAACTGAAGTCCGCTGATAACAAGAGAAGGTGAAAAGTCCCGGAACGTTCTTCGAAGTGAACAAAAAAAAAACGAACGGCTGCTCTCTTGCCTAGCCAAAGACGAATTAACTACGAGAGAGCGATTAACCTGGGCCACTGTTTGGATAATTGCCCAAATTCTTCCAGGCACAAATTCGAGCACAGCAGTGTTGTGTATCGTGGCGCCATCACGACCAGCTTATGACACAGAGCGGATCGTTCTCCATATTGCTGTGAAATCCAAAGCCTTCAGGAAAAGCCCAAATGATGTGATACTCGCCCATCCCAAGAGGTGGGGGAACAGGCCGTAGCCTAACGGAACACAGAACAAAACACGGGTGACACAGACGTACTCCGAACAGATGGCAGTTCCCCTAATACCTGACCGATATCCTTCCCACGCTGCACAGCGGCTGTGACAAGCCAATCCCACGTCAAGAACCGGGAGCAAAGTCTGTTATATTGAATCATTCACTTCGCTTGTATTTAAAGCATGCCCGGCGTATCGCTGCATGATGGATGTCTTGATTCCTTAGGCTGAATGAGCTGCGAACCACAAGGCACACAGCAGGAATTATGCCTGATCACAGCAAACCGCCCAGGAGCTAATATGTGACGTGCCTGTCAGTAAACTGTCATCCAACCCCATCTAATTCTAACGTCCCCCCCCACCCCCCCACCCCCCCTTACCAGGGAGAGAACGAGCCATCCAATCAGACGACCTGTCTGGTGACACAATACAGCAACCATGTGTCATGGACATGAACATGCCCTATCAGAACAAGGGGAGATCCCATAGACGGCTACAGGGTTGATGTTGCAGGCACTTGAGTGTGGAGACTTAGCATAGCAACATAGCAGAGAGACAGAGAGAGTGAGATAGTGAGAGAGAGAGAGAGAGAGAGAGAGAGAGAGAGAGAGAGAGAGAGAGAGAGAGAGAGAGAGAGAGAGAGAGAGAGAGAGAGAGTGAGTGAGTGAGTGAGAGAGAGAGAGAGAGAGAGAGAGAGTGAGTGAGAGAGAGAGAGAGAGAGAGAGAGAGAGAGAGAGAGAGAGAGAGAGAGAGTGAGTGAGTGAGAGAGAGAGAGAGAGAGAGAGAGAGAGAGAGAGTGAGAGAGAGAGAGAGAGAGAGAGAGAGAGTGAGAGAGAGAGAGAGAGAGAGAGAGAGAGATAGAGAGAGAGTGAGTGAGTGAGTGAGAGAGAGAGAGAGAGAGAGAGAGAGAGTGAGAGAGAGAGAGAGAGAGAGAGAGAGAGAGAGATGTTTGCCAATTAGCCTAGAGCAAAGCGGAACACTATCTGACATCTAAGATCGTGGCGTTAAAAAAACTAATGTTGCAGAAAAAATATCAGCCCCACATAATAGCCTATTGATTAGGCATAGGAAAAGTAAACAAGAAGGTCTCAAATAATTATGACTCGTTGCATACTCGCTCGCCCGGACCCCCCTCCCCACCCTGTGTTATCATCTATTAGCCCGGCAACGGGCGCTAGCTACCCACCATTAACGTTGGAGGGAATATGATGATGGATTCCACGGAAGCCACTTCACTCTTTCTCGCGGCGCGAGAGCTGAACGCTGTGACGAAGACAGTAAGTGCCATATTTAGGAGCTCTGCCCGAAACTATGGCTATTTTCTTTCCAGTTGATATCCTACTGCTGACCAAACCATGGGTAGTGTCCTTGGCTGGGTATGGCCAAAGGGCCTGGTCCCTAGAGCCTGGGGCCTGGGGCAGGCTGATATAGTGGAGAAGTGAGGGGCTGATTTGAAGCCATGGGGAGGGAGGGTAGACTGGGACGCCTGATTTACAGAGAAACACTTTCAACTCTCAGGACCAGGTCACATGATCATGTCACTCCATTGGTTCTGATTGGTTCTTCCCTGGCTGGTAATCTCTCCCTGTTCTGAAGTCTGTCCTTCCTAGTTTTGCATAAAGGCCTGGCTGCAGGAAAATGATACGTTTCTGTTCAATTGTGAATGGTGGACAGGAAGGAAGGCGGGATACATGGCCCCCTCTGGTCTCTGAGAAGCAGTGGTGTGAAAGTACAAATGAAGGTTATGGAATTAACAAGGCTTTTAACCAAACCACTCCTGCTGTGTGTGCTTCCAGACACTGTGGGTACGCTGGTGTATGTCTGCCTGCCCTCGCTCCAGGTCAGCCTCTTAAAAGTCTGGAAAACTGATGGCAGGGTACTCCTGTCTGCTGTATGCTGTGTCAAGTCATTACAGCATACCAAGTCATTAGTTGATGGAGCAGACCTTCCATTACGGCAGGGTGTGTGTGTGTGTGTGTGTGTCTGTGTGTGTGTGTCTGTGTGAGAGTGTGTGTAGGTGTGTGTGTATGAAGCTGTGTGGGTGATTGCATGTGTCAGAGCGTGTGGATGATTGCGTGTGTGAGGGTGTGTGGGTGATTGTGTGTGTGGGTGATAGTGTGTGTGTGTGTGTGTGATTGTGTGTGTGGGTGATAGTGTGTGTGAGTGTGTGTGAGGGATTAAACAGAGGATCCCCATGTAACCGAAGAGACACACATACACCACCAGGTCAAACGTTTGGAAACGCCCTCCCATTCGAAAGAGTTAATGCAACAATAAAACCATATTCGCAAGCACGCAAAATATTTCACGTATATGCGCGCATACTGTATATAATCTTAAAATTGTATATACTAAAATATGAATCATCTTAAACGTTAAACTTGACTATGAATCATATTTGATGTATTGAACTTTGTCCACTCCCCGCGTTTGTTTACATACTGTGGGTGCCTAATAGGAGAGAAAACGTTCTCGCTCTTTCCATTAGACCAGGAATGCAGTCTTGATGAAGCCTAACCAACTGAAACCAGTTAGCCGGTGCTTCATCGATATTTTTGTAATCTAAGCATTTCTTTTTTTGTCTGTTTTGAAGGATGGCCTTTGGGAAAGGAAGTGATATTGCTCTAGGGCTGTGAACCTTCACTCAATGCATGAATAAACATGGCATGATATTACGTTTGCATCCTGTAACTCCAGACCATCATTGAACCCAACAATATGAACAGTACATAACAAAGATGGTCAATTAGCCATTTAGGATGTAGGAAATGGAAGGGATTTCAACAGAAGGCTTTCTATTAAGTACATGATGAAAACAATGTTGCTTGCTACTAAAGAGCCCGACTTCAAAGGTGGATGGAGACTCCCTCTGTGCTTGTGAGAAACAGGCCAAGGTCCCTTGCTGAAACTCTTCGGTTGCTGAAGCACCAGAGACTCCAGAACCCCCTGTTGATGCTTGGTCAGACTGAACAGAAGTTGCCTCAACCTCGCCGGCTAATTAACAACCTTTAAACAGAACACTGAGCAAGGAAGGGCACAGCCAGTCACAATGGCACCCACCGTAACAGAACGACCACGCTGAGAGACAAATCAGATAGCATGAAGAAAAAGACCAGGAAAAGGGAGGGAGGAGGTGAGGGAAGGAGGGAGGAGGTGAGGGAGGGAGGGATGGAGGGAGGGAGGAGGTAAGGGAAGGAGGTAAGGGAAGAAGGGAGGAGGTGAGGGAGGGAGGAGGTAAGGGAAGGAGGAAGGGAGGAGGTGAGGGAAGGAGGAAGGGAGGAGGTGAAAGAGGGAGGGAGGGAGGGGGTGAGGGAAGGAGGGAGGGAGGGAGGGGTGAGGGAAGGAGGGAGGGAGGGAGGGAGGGAGGGAGGGAGGGAGGTGATGACACGTGTTTTTGTGTGGTGTAAACACCGGTCACCTCTCCTTCTCCTCTGGGCGTTAACAAGCAGGAGATGACAGGGCTTAGGGACCAGTGTCCCTCGACAAAGGGAGTCTAGAAACCTCTAACCTCATGAGGGGACTGCTACATCAGCCACCATCTGTGGACCTGCCTGGGACCAACTGGATCTGTATGCAGACCGGCCAGCCAGCCTTCAAATGAGCGTAAGCACATCAGCAAGGTCTGATATGATGTCTGGGTGAAGACAGGATTTACCAAGCTTTAAATGATCAGAACACTGATTCTTAGGGCTGTAATAGTGTACAAAACCATTAACTGATCACAATAATATGACATTTTAGACAATAACTAGAGAGCTGATCTCGGCAATTTAATCTTCCTATAACAGATGGCCAAAAAGCAAACATACGTTTATATATGAGTGTAGTACATACATACATGCTGCATATGTACATGCTGAACTCAATAGTTTGTGTTATCCGTATTTTGAAGACAGGATATTAAATGGCAGAGAAGTCAATGAAACGAGAGGGATGCTGCCTCTAAAGAAGAATCATTTGCGGCGTTCGTCGTGAACACTGGAGGCACGTGAGTTATGTATCATCCTGTGTTCCAGCCCCCCCCAACCTCCCCCCCCAACCTCCCCCAAACACACACACACACACACACACACCCTTCTTCTCATGCACCAGCTCTGCTCCAGTTTGTCAGCCGGAGGGATGGTGAGAATGTAGAACACCCCCCCCCCCCCCCCCCCCCTCTGTCATTACAGGAATATTAATCTGTGGTGCTGAGGGAGCCGGATTCCAACAGCAACAAGGAGAAAAAACAGCAAATAGATGGCTTGTTTCAATTCATTACACTGAAGAAGGGTTGGGGCAAACAAAAGGGGAGGGATTGAAAGAGAGAGCTAGAAAAAAAGAGAGAGAGAGAGAGAGAGAGAGAGAGAGAGAGAGAGGGCAAGAAAGAGAGAAAAAGAGGTTCCATTAAAGTCCCTATTTTAGGCCCACCCCCTTTTGAATATGGAAATGTCTCAGACAGGAAAATGTTGAGAGGGAAGGAGGGAGGGGAGAGAGAGAGGGAGGGGAGAGAGAGAGAGAGAGAGAGAGAGAGGGGGAGGAGAGCAAGAGCGGGAGTGAGCGAGCGAGGGAGAGAGAGTGGGCTAGTCTGAATTGTGAGTGGCTTACGACACTCAGTGAACAGAAGGTGCTTCTGCACGCTCTGCCAGCGCGCTAGTCTGCGGCGAGAGATCGAACGCTCCTCTCCTCCACCGGCTCGCTGCCTCCAACCCTCTCCCTCTAACTCTCACTACACAGACACCAGACGGGTCCTCCGTCTTGACCAGCGGTGCTCCCCGATCCCACAGCCCGGCAGAACCTAGGCACCCGGGACATGACAAGCAGGCGCAGGATCCCGGCTCAACACCCGAGACGCAGCGCACACTGAAGGAGGGATACTAGGTGAAACTGAGCGAAAGAAAAAGAGAGAGGGAGGAGGAGGAGAGAGACGAAAAGAGAGAGAGGGGGACGTCGCATCCTCTCTTTCGGTGCATATTTTCTTTGAACGCTGGTCACCGGAAGATAATGACCTGGCCGATGGGATTTATGCCACCCGGGTCAGAAGCATTTTTGAAGTGACAGACGTTTGCTCACGGTGACCGCCTTCGTCTTTAACAGGAGAGGGGGATAAAAAAACGACAAGGTTTTTCTTTTTTTTTTTCTTTCTCCGAGGATGCCGAGGATGCTTTTCCCTCCCTTCTTCTTCTTCTGCTCCTTCTCTTTCCTAGTCACCTCCTCTCCTGTTCTCTAATGATCACAGCAGACTGTGGAGACTTGCCTTAAGAGAGGACGGTACTCATGCATGCAGCCGGGGAAGAAAGCACTTCCTCACGGCACGCTGAACGCGACTTGGATTCCTTCTCTTTTTGGGTCTTTCACTCGCGGAGAACTAAGACATTGTAAGGCTGCCAAGGATCTGGTGTCGGCTGAAAAGGGAGGGGGGAGCGAATTTCTACCACACTGGGGTTTTAGATTCCAACATAATTAGTATTGGGGGGCACAAAGGAAGACGTTGAATAGGGTTGTCAGCCTCTGGATGGCGGGTGAGTAAGAATCCTTTCATATGCAACGCTGTGTGAAGAAAGCTTCTTTTTTTTTTTTTTTGCCCCCTCTGGTCTTCTTTTGCTCCCCTAAGATCTAACATGACCAAAGTGACTTGCTCTTTTTATTCGCCTGCGTTCCTTTTTTGACCAGACCGGATTCCTGATTGCATAAGTAAATACATTTGAACGCCCCCCCCCCCCACACACACACACACACACACACACACACACACACACACACACACACACACACACACACATCACTCAATACAACGACAACAACAAAATCGAGAGAAACAATTGAGCGTTTTGCCCTGGGAGACTTTACAAATGATCGTGTGAAGCATCATGACCAAATAATATCCGGATCTACTCAATGGACATTTTCTCTGCGTCATTGCTGGATATTCATGCTAATGGATTTCCTCTTGATTGGGTTGTACTTGAAGTGGCCCCTGAGAAAGCCCCCTGGCTTGATACTGTGCTCTCTGGGGATCTTTCTCAAAATGGCCCCCTTAGTGGAGGGAGTCTGTCCCAGGCTGTGCCGCTGCGACAGCAAGCTGCTCTACTGCGAGGGGCTCAACCTGACGGACGTCCCCCGCAACCTGAGCAGCGCCGTGGGTCTGTCGATGCGCGAGAACAACCTGACTGAGCTCCACGAGGGCCAGTTCACCGGCCTGTCGCAGCTCACATGGCTCTACCTGGATCATAACAACATCGACGTGGTGGAGGAGGGCGCCTTCGACCGCCTTCGACGGCTCAAGGAGCTGGACCTGAGCAGCAACCGCATCGAGAGCGTGCCCAACGGGACGTTCAGGGCCCTGCCTAACCTTCGCATGCTGGACCTGTCCTACAACAGGCTGCAGGTCCTGGAGCCAGACCTGTTCCACGGCCTGAGGAAGCTCACTAATCTGCAGTTGCGCTACAACGCCCTCAAGTTCGTGCCGGTGCGGATCTTCCAGGACTGTCGAAGCTTGCAGTTCTTGGACCTGGGGTATAACCAGCTCCAGAGCTTGGCCAGGAACTCCTTCGCCGGGCTGTTCAAGTTGACGGAGTTACATCTGGAGCACAACGAGCTGGTCAAAGTCAACCTGGCCCACTTTCCCCGCCTCATCTCCCTGAGGACTCTGTACATGCGCAACAACCGAGCCACCATCGTGGTCAGCACCCTGGACTGGACCTGGCACTTCCTGGAGAAGATCGACCTGTCGGCCAACGAGATCGAATTCATCGAGCCTCACGTTTTCGAGAGCCTGCCCAACCTCAAGACCCTCAACCTGGACTCCAACAAGCTGTCGTCGGTGGACCAGCGCATCCTGGACTCCTGGGCGTCCCTGTCCAGCATCACCCTGGCCGGGAACGAATGGGAGTGCAGCCGCAACGTGTGCGCCCTGGCCTCCTGGCTGAGCGCCTTCCGGGGCCAGCGGGACAGCTCTCTGCTGTGCTCCAGCCCGGACATCGCCCAGGGCGAGGACGTGCTCGATGCCGTCTACGCCTTCCAGCTGTGCGAGGACCCTCCGCCGGACGCCACCACGGACGGCGCGTACGCCACCACCAGGGACAAGGCCCGCGGCGGCGCCTCGGTGTTCCTCGGTCCGGCCACGGCCAACCCGTACGACCAGCAGGCCGAGAGCGGGAAGGCGGTGACGGGCACGTTCACGGTGACGATGAGCCACGACGACCTGGAGAGCACCATGCAGATCCACAAGGTGGTGACGGGAACCATGGCGCTCATCTTCTCCTTCCTCATCGTGGTCCTCATGCTCTACGTGTCCTGGAAGTGCTTTCCAGCCGGGGTGAGGCAGCTGCGCCAGTGCTTCACCAGCCAGCGGCGCAAGCAGAAGCAGAAGCAGACCATGCAGCAGATGGCCACCATGGCCACGCCGGAGTACTACGTTGACTACAAGCCCAACCACATCGAGGGCGCCCTGGTCATCATCAACGAGTACGGCTCCTGCACCTGCCAGCAGCAGCCGGCGCGGGAGTGCGAGGTGTGACGAGCGACGCCCCCTCTACCCCCTGCCCCTCCTTTCCCCCCAGCACCCCCCCCCCCCCCCCCGCTCCACCTCTCCCGTCCCGCCCAGAGTGTGTGTTTACATGTGCTCCTGTGGATCTACAGCGCCTGTCTTTGGATGTTATTTGGCCAAAAGGGGAGGAGCCGTTAACGGGGACTGTCGGGATTTGACGAAGGGATCGTCGGACGCTGTCTCGCGCGTGCTGTGCTGCTTGCCTCCGCCAGGAAGGAGGGGGGGGAGAGACAAGGGGAGGGTGGATGGGAGGGAGGGAGGGAGGGAGGAAGACTTGAAACGCTGGATTTACTGCTGAATGAAAGGGGCCTGGAGGGCGCAGCTGTCTCCGTGGGGACCCTCAGTCTACAGGGACTCTTGGACCTGTTGACTGTATCCAGAAACACCAGAGGAATATGTTGCTATCCAGAAGGCTTCTCTCTCTCACCACTGGTGGATATTTGAGCTTTAATGTGTCTTTATACTTCAGGCTAGTCTGATGTTGTTCTACGGAAAGACTATTGTGGACAACGCGAAAATACACCCTTTTTACTGTGGTAAACAAAGGTCAAATCAATATTGGGGTGGGGGGGGGGGAGAAAAGAATATGATTACGTTGGATTTAAAACATAAAAAAAAAAAAGATATTAAGTCTGTGTAAAATATGTTTAAAAAGCAGAAATACAAGAGTGGAGAAAAAAATGATGCAAAATGCTATTCTATTTCTTTTGTAAACTACAACAACAAAAAAATAACCATGTTTAAATAAATGAATTGCTATTCACAGCTAAGAGCTCCGTGTGTATAAAAGGAAGAAGGAAAGCCCTCAGCAGACATGCCACAGCAAGGATGGAAATTTGTGTGCCAGCATTGTCTGCCTGCGTGCCTCTGCAGTCTCCCACTAAAACCTATATTAAAGGGGTCAGAGGAATATCTCTCCCTCATTAAAGTTAATCTCCCTTCCAAATCGTAATTTAAGACCCCTCCCCTCTTCTTTGATTGCCATGTATGCTGGGTATTCATTGACTCACTGCACTGGCTCGTTATTGTATGTTGTGGTCGCTTCTCCTCCGGTCCCCCCCCACCCCTCTCTCTCCACCCCCCCCCCAGCTCACTCTCCCCACCTTCTCTCTCCCCTCAATAGATCCAATTGATCTCCTGCTATGTGATATTTGATAGGATGGCTTCGGTCCACTTGATCGAACCGTAATTCGGGTGGCGTTCCGAAATAAACACTGCAGAGGGTTGAGAGATTGGAAGCCAGCCAGCCTCCCCCCCGCCCCCCCCCCCCCCCCCCCCCCCCCCTTCAGCTGTCACGCAAGAACTCGGCCTCTCCTTTTCACCGAGCAACATGTATCCGAAATGCCTTAGCCCTGCGTATTCGAATCACGAGAGAACCAGAGCTAGACTGGGTGAAGAAGTGACACGCTCTTCTTTTTCTTTTCCTTCTTAAAGAGACAGCTCTGACTACAGCTGTTTCCCCTCACTGTGTTTTTGCGTGTAATGTCTAACCTGTTCTTTCAATACAAGGCTATTTTTGGGAAAACACATGCAAAAGTTCTACTCTGTCATTGTGTGTCTGAGCTTCCCTGGCCAGATGGTGGTGTGTGTGTGTGTGTGTGTGTGTCCTGCATCGTTCGACTAGCTAAAAACGAGGGGAGCGGGGGAGGGAGAGGGCTGGGGGAGATGGAGGGAGAGGGCTGGGGGAGATGGAGGGAGAGGGCTGGGGAGATGGAGGGAGAGGGCTGGGGGAGATGGAGGGAGAGGGCTGGGGAGATGGAGGGAGAGGGCTGGGGAGATGGAGGGAGAGGGTTGGGGAGATGGAGGGAGAGGGCTGGGGGAGATGGAGGGAGAGGGCTGGGGAGATGGAGGGAGAGGGCTGGGGAGATGGAGGGAGAGGGCTGGGGGAGATGGAGGGAGAGGGCTGGGGAGATGGAGGGAGAGGGCTGGGGGAGATGGAGGGAGAGGGCTGGGGGAGATGGAGGGAGAGGGCTGGGGAGATGGAGGGAGAGGGCTGGGGAGATGGAGGGAGAGGGCTGGGGGAGATGGAGGGAGAGGGCTGGGGGAGATGGAGGGAGAGGGCTGGGGAGATGGAGGGAGAGGGCTGGGGGAGATGGAGGGAGAGGGCTGGGGAGATGGAGGGAGAGGGCTGGGGAGATGGAGGGAGAGGGCTGGGGGAGATGGAGGGAGAGAGAGAGGCTGCAGAGAGAAGGAGCAGGGTGCACCCTAGTGTCTGGAGCAGCACAGAGAGGAAGCAGGATCAAAGCAGAGAGAGAGAAAAAGAGAGAGGGAGCGGGAAGATAGAGAGAGACAGCAAATTAGAAAGAGAGAGAGAGAGAAACAGGAAGAAAATATGCTATGCTCAGCCCTCCGGGCAACATGTGTTTGTAGGTGTGGAGGGGTACATAGTTTTTAAAGATGTGCGCGTGGGTCTGTCCTCGTAGGAACAGAGTCTAGTGAAGTATTAGTGCTCTATGTTACTACCACTAGGAAGAGGAATACGAGCCGTGTGCTTCGAAGCTCTGTAGATGAGAGTCTAGGTGTTGCGTAGGCGAAGCGCATCACATCCTGTGCAGTCTTTCTGCTCACCTGGGCTGATTGCCTCAGGGCCCTGACCTCGGGGTTCCATTATTACAGAATCTCACACATGTAATCCTCCCTCCCTCCCTCCCTCCCTCCCTCCCCTTCCCTCCCTCCCTCCCTCCCTCCCTCCCTCCCTCCCTCCCCCCGTTCCCAGATACACACTCAAACAGGTGTGCACAAAGGCACAAAATAAGAACCCTGAAGTAATTTCTCTAACATGCCGGTTTCATCTAATTTTACAATCCCTCAACCTGGAAGAAAACGCTCTATAATCACAGAGCTGTTCTCCAAGAGAGAGGGTTCACAGGGAGACAGAGGTCAGTCCAGCTCCCACAGTTCTGTTATGAGGATCCCCCATCACTCTAATGGGGGGGGGGGGGGTTAGGATCCCCACAGCCCCCCCCACTTGAATCTGGTGACAGGTGTGGGACTGTGACACTGACTGACTACAAAAGTCCAGTCAACTCTTTCTGATGATCGCAACATGACCTCAATACACTGACTGCATTCCTCTGATGCTGGCATCCCCCTTTGACAAGAAGCTCGTGCATCCCCTAAGGTTACTGAACTTGGGTGAGTCAGTGAAAAGATTTGAGATATAAACAAGACAAGACAAAGGTTTCCATAGTGAGCAGGAGATGGTGTTTGGGGGAGAAAATCTTAGCTGAATCAACGCCAAGAGCTACGCCACATGGCAACATGGAGTCGCATGGTGGTGCATCACAGGCCAGCCCAGCTGTGGCCACGACGCTCGCTGAATCTACAGTAACATTAGCTGCTAGAGGAAGACAAACATCAACCACTCATCCTGGTCTGTTTCATATTCATGATATCTGAAGTGGGCCGCCCACTTGGAGGGCGTGAGATCACCGGGAATGATATACCACCACAACATCTGTGTGAAAACCACCCTTTTGACAGGAGAGGTGGGGGAGGAGGGGATGGACAGACGCAGCGAAGAGATAGAGACGGAAGGTTCTGAAAGAGGGATACGGATGGAAATACACCGTAAAGAGTTGGAGATGACGATGGCATCGTCTGCTTATCCTTTCATCTTCATCTTCTCCTGCCTTTGCTCCACGATGGGCTCAGACTGCCTTTGCCTTCTCGAATGGAGAGACAGGCCGGGGCTTATTTTTAGACGGCCCGGTTTTATTAGTATAAATATTCAATGACTACCGACACGGGAGCTTGCGTTGGCACCGCTATTGATTTTGTTTCAGTCTGTCTTCGACAAGCAATAGGGTTGGGGGAGGGTACAGAGGAAAAAGGGGGTGTGGGGGTGTCTTGAATATTTGAAAAGGGTTGAGTCCTTGGGACTCCGGGTAAGAGCCTCCAGCCTCTCTTGCTCTAAACACTTCTCTCTTGTCCTCTCCGTTCTTCTTCTCCACCTCTTCCTCCATCACCCCTTCGTACCAGCCCTGATTGTACCTTTGGAAAGGGTCTTTCAACCCTCGGGGTGGGCCCTCGTTAGAGGCAGAGCATGGAGACACTTTCCAGCCCGCATTAAGATGGAGCCATCTATTATGAACCTGGCTCTTGAGACGGGATTGGGTGTAGAAGGATCTGGAAAGACTTAAGGCTGAGTCCTCTGCCGAGTCTTGCATCAGATCGAGAGAGACTCCAGAGGGAGATCACGTCAGATCGAGCGTGTGTGTGTGTGTGTGTGTGTGTGTACGGTCAGGGTTCGAAAAGGGGTCACGCGCGTTTCTTTCAGTATCCAATCCCATTCGTTCAGTGAATACACTCGATAGGTTTCGGTCCTCCTTTCCAGAGAGTTCTGGATCTGTGTGTGCGTGCGTGAGCGAAGCCCCCCCGGTGTGACGGACCATGTTTGTGAAATCCGTCTGTAACGTTATGTAACGAGCGCTGGTCAGAGTGTAGAATAAGAGACGCGCATGCCCACCCACAGACCTACACAGAAAAACACAGCCTTCGAAATGTGTGATAAGTCTGTTTCTATGCGTCGACATCCCCAGTGGCAAAGCGCTGGGTGGCTCAAATGAACAAGGTCAAACAGAGCCAGACTGAGAGGTCGTAGAGTTGACACTTTGGAGAGAACCATCCGGTCCAGCTGGGCTCGACCAGCAGCCCAGCTGGGCACCACAGCCAGCCCCGCTGGCTACACAACACCCCGCCGCCCCAAACCTGCTGTGACGTGGGTAAGCAGCCTGGCCTGACAGGCTACAGCTCACTCCTCGGTATGGCTCCGTCAGCACCAGCCAGCTGGGCGCCAAACCTGCCATCGACGTAGCTGCAAAATCCTCGTGAGTCACGGGACCACGCGCATCCAAGCCCGGAGGAAGCGGTACAGACGAGCGTCACCGGGGGACGCCCCGCGAACACGCCGCGGATCCGCAAGAGGCGAGGACAGGTCTGCATCATCCCCCCCCCCCCCCCGGTGAGCCTCATCCTGAGACAGAGCCTCTGGGCCGCAACAAACCCCCCCCGCCCCTGTCTCTCCGAAAGACGCCTCTGGAAAAGGTGTTTAAGCGTCCTGTGGCGGGGGGGGGGGGGGGGGGGGGGGGGGGGGTGCAGGCGCAGGGACCGACGCTTAACAAATTAATTAAGCCGAGCTTCCTGCGCTGCGTTATCGACCGGACGGCCTCGCTGTCCTTCCTTCAGGGGGCTGGGGCCGCATAATAAACACCCCCTCATACTCGGATGGGAATCTAAATCACGCCGTGACAACGCTGGTGCCTCTGTGTGTGTGTGTGTGTGTGTGTGTTGGTGTGTGTGTGTGTCCCCTACTGATGATGACTTACGACAGCGTGTGGGTGTTTGGAAACCTGCTTCCTTTTATATTACGGTGCAATACGAGGGTCAATATTCATTCCCCCCATCATTGTTTTTTTTGTCCATCGTATTATCTTTTTTTTTGACCCTGTCACACAGACGCACACAGGAACATCCTGTGCTACAGAGATCATTTGAACCTGGGCCTCCACGTGTGCACGTGTGCAGACATGCTTGTTCCCGTGTTCCGGGGGTTAAAACACGGAGAGGATGGATGGTGTGCGTGACGCACGGATGAAAACACGTCACACGACCTACGGCTGAGTGAGAGGCTGCTGTGTTGATAGAGCTTGAGTCTCCTGTCCCAAATCCTGTTGATACCACACACTGTGCCAGGACTGGGAGAGCGACACGAGTGTATTACTGCGTGTTTGCTCAGCTGATATGAAAAAGGGAAGGGGGGGGGGGGGGGGGGGGGCTGCCTCTTTTCAACACGACATAGTACGGCTAGCAAAACAGCACCGAGTGCGATCTTTCAACTCGTGTGATTCCCCTCGTCTTTGAGGATCTTGAGCGTTATTCATATTCAAAGTTATCCTTCAACCGCTGCCTCTACATGCCTTTGTTGCAGTGAAAATGTGTTCGTCGAAAACAAGCGTCGGCATTTGGTGCTAATTAGGCCCCGGAAGGCATCAGCATCTTTTCCGTTCCACTCTCTCCCCGCCCACACGAAAATGGAATTGATTCCAAATCTACACGCAGTTGAGCGAAAACATGCACGCACACGACACGCTCGCTAACAAACTCGCCAGTTCTTATAATCCCACTTTAGCAAGCTAGGTTAAAGCATGTTGTCGCTAGCTCTTGGCTCCTAACACAGTAGAATAAACCTGCAAGTCAAACGCACACAGCGGCAGAAGCTTCTCCTGAAGCAGCGGGGCAAGGTGGTGGTGTGTGTGTGTGTGTGTGTGTGTGTGTTAGTCTGTGAGTGTGTGCGAGAGGTTGACAGTTAGAAAACACTGAAACTGTATGGTTAACACACCACAGCATGCTGTCACAGCCAGTGACACCCCTATACAGGGTACAGCTCATAGCTGCAACAACATCTTAACCACAACACACACACACACACACACACACAGCCTTGTGAAGGGACGGGAAGCTGAGTGTGCAAACAGGAAGTAACAGGAGCGCGTATGTACCGAGCTTCAGCTTCTAACATCTTTTTATACACAGGACCAGGCATCGCAACAAAAGTTAGCTTGAAGGCCTTAAAAAAAGAAGCCAGCATTTATCAGTCTCTCTCTATCAGATCAGCGTCAGGATGAATAAATGCTAGTCTACCCACTCTCCCTCCTGGCTGCTACTTATTCTACCCCTCTCTCTATCCCTTCTTCCGACGTTCTCTCCCTCCTTTCATCCCTCTCTCTGTTCCTTTCTTCGAGCTGGACAGATTGGGATCGTTCCGGAGGGCCAATGTGATTGTGGACATAAATGAAATCGCACCATTCTCCCTGTGTCAGATACGTTAAGGCCTCACATCTCTTTCTTTGGCAGGGCTTTGTGGGAGCTGGGGGCAAGGATACACACACACGCACGCATGCCCCCCCCACACACACACACACACACACAGACACACACACAGACACACAATCCCACATCGAGTGATCGAAAGGTGAACTCACCTGTTGAGGGGAATTGATAAGCATCACAGGAGCAGGTGGAACATCATCAAGGAGACATGGAAGAGAGACAGGAGAGAGAGAGAGAACCAGTTAGAACAGGCTTTTATTCCCGTTTTGATCTTGTTGTTGGGACAGATACAGCCTGATAAAGCCCTTTGGAGTCTCCTGGGACTCCTGTGTGTCTAGTGCGTCTTTATTTAACGGACTGTCTCCAGCGGTGGAGCATTTGACTGTGGATCACAAGGTTTCAGGTTCAATTCCCACCTGTGCGCCGCTTCGGTGGATAAAAGGCCCTGCTAAATTCATACATTTACGCATTTTATTATTTTTGGATGATTTTAACCTTCAGGCTTATCGCAAAACAGTCAGATAAATACTGTGAATAATGCATGTGTTCCTTCAAAAGAGGTCTAGAGGGGGGATCTGAACCTGTGACATCCTGATCTACCATCAAACGCTCCCCGCCCCCCTCCCCCCCACGATCTCTACCCTTTCTCAACACCGAGAGGAAGGAAAGAGGGGGAAAGGGAGAGAGAGGAGGTAAGAGACAGGGAGGTGGAGGGAGACAGGGAGGTGGAGGGAGAGACAGGAAGACAGAGGGAGACAGGGAGGTGGAGGGAGACAGGGAGGGAGAGACAGGAAGACAGAGGGAGACAGGGAGGTGGAGGGAGACAGGGAGGTGGAGGGAGAGACAGGGAGGTGGAGGGAGACAGGGAGGTGGAGGGAGAGACAGGGAGGTGGAGGGAGAGACAGGAAGACAGAGGGAGAGACAGGGAGGTGGAGGGAGAGACAGGAAGACAGAGGGAGAGACAGGGAGGTGGAGGGAGAGACAGGGAGGTGGAGGGAGAGACAGGGAGGTGGAGGGAGAGACAGGAAGACAGAGGGAGAGACAGGGAGGTGGAGGGAGAGACAGGGAGGTGGAGGGAGAGACAGGGAGGTGGAGGGAGACAGGGAGGTGGAGGGAGAGACAGGGAGGTGGAGGGAGACAGGGAGGTGGAGGGAGAGACAGGGAGGTGGAGGGAGACAGGGAGGTGGAGGGAGAGACAGGGAGGTGGAGGGAGAGACAGGAAGACAGAGGGAGAGACAGGGAGGTGGAGGGAGACAGGGAGGTGGAGGGAGAGACAGGGAGGTGGAGGGAGAGACAGGGAGGTGGAGGGAGAGACAGGGAGGTGGAGGGAGACAGGGAGGTGGAGGGAGAGACAGGGAGGTGGAGGGAGAGACAGGGAGGTGGAGGGAGAGACAGGGAGGTGGAGGGAGAGACAGGGAGGTGGAGGGAGAGACAGGAAGACAGAGGGAGACAGGGAGGTGGAGGGAGAGACAGGGAGGTGGAGGGAGAGACAGGAAGACAGAGGGAGACAGGGAGGTGGAGGGAGAGACAGGGAGGTGGAGGGAGAGACAGGAAGACAGAGGGAGACAGGGAGGTGGAGGGAGAGACAGGGAGGTGGAGGGAGAGACAGGGAGGTGGAGGGAGAGACAGGGAGGTGGAGGGAGAGACAGGAAGACAGAGGGAGACAGGGAGGTGGAGGGAGACAGGGAGGTGGAGGGAGAGACAGGGAGGTGGAGGGAGACAGGGAGGTGGAGGGAGAGACAGGGAGGTGGAGGGAGAGACAGGGAGGTGGAGGGAGAGACAGGGAGGTGGAGGGAGAGACAGGGAGGTGGAGGGAGAGACAGGGAGGTGGAGGGAGAGACAGGAAGACAGAGGGAGACAGGGAGGTGGAGGGAGAGACAGGGAGGTGGAGGGAGAGACAGGAAGACAGAGGGAGACAGGGAGGTGGAGGGAGACAGGGAGGTGGAGGGAGAGACAGGGAGGTGGAGGGAGAGACAGGGAGGTGGAGGGAGAGACAGGGAGGTGGAGGGAGAGACAGGGAGGTGGAGGGAGAGACAGGAAGACAGAGGGAGAGACAGGGAGGTGGAGGGAGAGACAGGGAGGTGGAGGGAGAGACAGGGAGGTGGAGGGAGAGACAGGAAGACAGAGGGAGACAGGGAGGTGGAGGGAGAGACAGGAAGACAGAGGGAGACAGGGAGGTGGAGGGAGAGACAGGAAGACAGAGGGAGAGACAGGGAGGTGGAGGGAGAGACAGGGAGGTGGAGGGAGAGACAGGAAGACAGAGGGAGAGACAGGGAGGTGGAGGGAGAGACAGGGAGGTGGAGGGAGAGACAGGGAGGTGGAGGGAGAGACAGGAAGACAGAGGGAGACAGGGAGGTGGAGGGAGAGACAGGAAGACAGAGGGAGACAGGGAGGTGGAGGGAGAGACAGGAAGACAGAGGGAGAGACAGGGAGGTGGAGGGAGAGACAGGGAGGTGGAGGGAGAGACAGGAAGACAGAGGGAGAGACAGGGAGGTGGAGGGAGAGACAGGGAGGTGGAGGGAGAGACAGGGAGGTGGAGGGAGAGACAGGGAGGTGGAGGGAGAGACAGGGAGGTGGAGGGAGAGACAGGAAGACAGAGGGAGACAGGGAGGTGGAGGGAGAGACAGGAAGACAGAGGGAGACAGGGAGGTGGAGGGAGAGACAGGAAGACAGAGGGAGAGACAGGGAGGTGGAGGGAGAGACAGGGAGGTGGAGGGAGAGACAGGAAGACAGAGGGAGAGACAGGGAGGTGGAGGGAGAGACAGGGAGGTGGAGGGAGAGACAGGGAGGTGGAGGGAGAGACAGGAAGACAGAGGGAGACAGGGAGGTGGAGGGAGAGACAGGAAGACAGAGGGAGACAGGGAGGTGGAGGGAGAGACAGGAAGACAGAGGGAGAGACAGGGAGGTGGAGGGAGAGACAGGGAGGTGGAGGGAGAGACAGGAAGACAGAGGGAGAGACAGGGAGGTGGAGGGAGAGACAGGGAGGTGGAGGGAGAGACAGGGAGGTGGAGGGAGAGACAGGGAGGTGGAGGGAGAGACAGGAAGACAGAGGGAGACTCTCACTGGCAGTCCAGACGGCACATGGAGCGGTGCCGATGCACGTGTGTCTCTGCGTGTGTGTCTCTGCGCGTGTGTCTCTGCGTGTGTGTCTCTGCGCGTGTGTCTCTGCGCGTGTGTCTCTGCGTGTGTGTCTCTGCGCGTGTGTCTCTGCGTGTGTGTCTCTGCGCGTGTGTCTCTGCGCGTGTGTCTCTGCGTGTGTGTCTCTGCGCGTGTGTCTCTGCGCGTGTGTCTCTGCGTGTGTGTCTCTGCGCGTGTGTCTCTGCGTGTGTGTCTCTGCGCGTGTGTCTCTGCGCGTGTGTCTCTGCGTGTGTGTCTCTGCGCGTGTGTCTCTGCGCGTGTGTCTCTGCGTGTGTGTCTCTGCGCGTGTGTCTCTGCGTGTGTGTCTCTGCGCGTGTGTCTCTGCGCGTGTGTCTCTGCGTGTGTGTCTCTGCGTGTGTGTCTCTGCGCGTGTGTCTCTGCGTGTGCGTGCGTGAGGGTGAGCTGACGACAGAGCAGAGGAGTCTGCGGCCTGCGGCGCTGCCGTTTAACAGATGGCTAACCACTGACCGCCATGGCAACCAACAGAACAGAGGAAGGGGACAACATCAGAAGATGAGAGAGAGATAGGAACAAGGGAGGAGGAGGAGGAGGAGGAGGAGGGGACCAGAGGCCTCTCGGTGGAGGGGGAGGACTGTCAGAAAGCGGGCACGGATGTAGGGAGGCTGGCATCACCGGGCACTGTTGGCGCGGCACACAATAGGCCCGTCTGGGGTTCTTAATATCACCATTTGTCGGCGCAAATGAACAGGCAGACGATGAAGAGTGGGGGATGAAGGAGAGAACATGGAGGGGGGGGCACGGTTCGAAAACTACAGAGGTGGAAGCACTGTCGTTCTATTCGCACGCCAACGGGAACGCCACAAACACGGCCGGCTCTTTAACAAAAGCTTCGACTGGCAACATGGAGACTCTACTGACGAGGGAACCACACCGGTGAAAAGAACTCCTTTAACCACAGGAAAACATCGGAGATGTCGCTAACAGAGAGAGAGGTTCGATGAGTAAGTTCCGAGGGCTTTGGGCTTTTTTGAAAGGGGAGCCTGCTCTCTTCGTCTCTCTCTTTCTCTCTCTTTCCTGTCCTCTCCCCCTGGTCTCTTCCTCTGCTTACAGAGTTGCACAGGTGTGTGTTGACACCCGAGATGAAGTGTTGTGTCAGCATGTGTCCTCTGTGAGTCTCCTGATTACATTCACCCAGGCCTGGTAAAGAAGAGATGAATGGGTACAGCTCAGCTAGAAGTGAATCCATGCCTAGTGCTGAATAATAAGAGGACACCATTTCCCCTCCCCCCCCCTTCTATTTCTTGCCTTTCCTCCCCATAGGAGGAGGGAGAGGGGGGGAATATGAGCTTCCACTTCTGGAAGATTATCCAAGTCGCCCGTCAACTGCGTGACGATTCGCATCGATGGAAGAAAACTTTTTGGGGGAACTGAACACGTTGCTGAACATACGTTGCTTTACATACATGCTTTAAACATGTCTCCTTTTTTGATGTGTAACACTACCGTCGTTCCGGTATATTCACTCGCTTGCGATAGACAGAGGAAAACGGAGAGAGAGAGAGAAAGAGACAGAGAGAGAGAGAGAGGATTTTCCACGAGAAAGAGGAAGGGATGAAGGAGAGCCCGTCCTGAATGCGGAGGGCTTTTCTGGCTCAGAGACGAGTGCGATAGCGGCAGACCTTCAGCGGAGACCTTGGTTCAGCAGAAGCGGACTGACTAAAAACCCTGCGGTGTCGATCTCAAGCCCGCCGGCGGAGAACGCCTCGGATCTGTCACGGTGTCTGGATGTCTGAGGTGGGTCCATGAGCCAACAACCATGGAGGGAAAAGAGCACACGGTTGCTTAACAATCCTCTTTGACATTTAGAAAGCTCGGGCCCCAGTCGCTGACGGTGACGAATGCACTCTGCACCAAACACACACGCACACGCACAAACACACACACTGTAACAACGGCTAAGAGGGGCAGTGTTGGGTAGTAACGCGTTATTAGTAACGCCGTTACGTAACGCCGTTACTTTTTTCAGTAACTAATAACGTAACGCGTTGTTTTTTTAAATTCAGTAACTCCGTTAACGTTACCATACGCTGCGTTACTCCGTTCCTTTTGGATAAAAAAAGAGGGTTTGGTTGTACAACGGCACACAGTTCCAATAACATAGTGATCAATAAAGTTTAATTGAATTGAAAAAACAAAGCATTTGTCGCATTTGTCCCACACATAATCAAACACGCATCATGAAGAGGACTGGACAGGTCAGGGGCGGGCACGGTATGATGGCGAGCGAGAAGGGGGAGATAAGTTTCTACTCGTGGAGGTTTTCACATTATTTTAAACTGTTTTTGAATACCAAATAAGAAAGATAGGCTTGCAGTTTATAGCCTATGGAAGACTTTATGGGCTGACTGAAATAAATAGGCATTGAAAAAATACTTTGGTGTTTGTGTCAAGGTTTGTGTTGGTGCACAACGGATCATATTGCTTGGATGATTAGATCCAGTGATATGGATGCAAATGAATTGAAACAGTTGTTTTAATCAACAGTCTGTATTACTCAGTATTACTCAGGGGAACTCAATCAATCAACCTTTATTTAATGGGGACATTGGAAAAACGTTGTACAGTAACTAAAAAGTTACTTTCTCAGTAACGCATTACTTTTTGGTTTAAGTAACTGAGTTACTAACTGAGTTACTTTTTTACAAAGTAACTAGTAACTGTAACTAGTTACTATTTTTCAGTAACTAGCACAACACTGAAGAGGGGTCTGAGAAAACGGCTAATTGCACTAGCGCACATATTTATAAACAACACAGAGCACGGCCCAGGCCGGCCCACCCTGGTTCCACGAGGGCCGGGAAGACTCGGAGTCTGTGGGGGGAGGCTGTGCTACACACATACACATCAACACTTACAACGAGACGCACACACACACACACACATGTGCTGTGCGCTATCAAAGAGCTCCGTCTAGTTCAAAGCAAACTGTGTGAAGCTACCGTATCACAACGTACCGTAAAGAGGACTTCAACCTCTTTACCCGCGGATGCAGTCATTCCTCTGACACCTATTTGATTGTCTGTCAGTCCACTATAGCCTGGGAATTAGCCTCGTGACATTCCAAGCACCGACCACAGTTCCGTATCGACCCCCACGAAAGCTATCGATCATGTGAAATCAATAGTGTCTTTATGCGGTGTTTGTGCGAACCGCAATCGCACTTCAGTCTACGAGGTGTTGAACGAGCAGGACTGAGGAGGCTCGCTTCAAAGCACCGCTCGTTACAAAGCAGACGACAAAGACCGGGGACTCTCTAGGGAGCGAGGTCCGGTTGACCAATGACGTGCCGGGGGAGGGGGGGGGGGGGGGGGGGGGGGGTCAAGGACCTTCCAGTTCATCCGTTTCATGAATGTTAGAATGTGGCGGTGGGACGGTGTTTGCGAGACAGGCTCGGCCTCGCTCCTCGAGGAGGAAAAACAGGCTGATTATGTGCATGAGCTCCCTGTGAGGGCTCCTGCTCTTCCTCCTCCTCCTGCTCCTCCTCGTGGCGTGGAGCCTCCTGCAGTGGCGTGCATGCACCAAGGACAGAGCTGAGGTCAGCTGCAGATGGCGGCGGAATACTGAACATTCTGCCTCTTCCCCGGAGGAGGGAGGAGATGAACGAGGGAGGAGGAGGAGGAGGAGGGGGGGGGGGGAGCGGAGAAGGGGGGTAGGAGGAGAGAGGATGAGGGAGGTGGGAGGGGGGGAGGGGAGGGAGGAAGGAAGGAAGGAGAGAACGGGAGGGAGGAGAAGAGACGAGGAGGAGGAAGAGAGAAGAGGGCGAGGGGGGGAGGGAGGAGAGACGTAGGGAAGCGAGGAGGGGAGGGGAAGAGAGAGGAGACTTGCAGAGAGGAAAAAGGGAGGAGGAGGGGAGGCGACTGTTGGAGTACAACAACTCTGCCAAGAGTACTAAAGCTGGCTGGACATGGTCTGAGCTATCCAGTTAGAGCAGCCCTCCCTTGGGATGTGTTACTATAAGAGTCCATAAACATACGTGAATTTAAATATGGGGGGAGGAATGTTCACGTTGCAGATTTCATATTAGAAAACTACAATTATGTGAGAAGTCTTAATTCAGTTAGCGTTATTGTAAGAAATGATATAAGCAAATGTTGGCCTATGATCTATGTAAGCCTTTGGCAAGGACTTAAGACGGTTTGTTTCCTAAGTGCTGTCATTAGGTTGTGTTGTGCTGATCTGAAGTGTTTACTGTATGAACGCTGTGTGGGGGCGTGTGCAGTCTGCCTGTAGTGCACATGCTGCTGCAACTTCTAATGAGTGTGCGCTTCAATTCCCATTGTATGTGTGTGTGTGTGTACTCACTGAAGTCCTACCTAATACATCACAGATTTCAATCTTGCATCCAGCCCGCACTAGACCATACATCCAACACACACACACACACACACACGCACGCGCACACACACAGACAAACACACACGCACGCGCACACACACACACACACATCAAGGAGACCCCGGGGAGGGTTAGGTCCATTTAGATGGAAGGGAAACTTGAGAGGTGGTTTACATTGTCAGGAGTGTCAGAGGCAGTGACAAATGATGATAAATTCTCCCTCCCTAAGGATCGGATGGAGGACTTGGGCCGTTCCACCATTACTACACTGACTCATGGCAGGAGGAGGGAGGAGGAGAGCAGGCGGAGGGAGGGAAGGAAGAGAAGAAAGAGAGGAGAACGAATGACAAAGGAAGACAGGGAGAGGACAAGAGGGAGACAGAGAGAAAGAGAGGGAGGGGGAGAGGTTGAGGGAGACTTATAAAGACAGCAAGAGTGAGAGACAGCGAGAGGGGATAGAGAAAGAGAGAGACACAGAGAGAGAGAGACAGAGAGAGAGAGACAGAGATACAGAGAGAGAGAGACAGAGAGAGAGATAGAGAGAGACAGAGACAGAGATACAGAGAGAGAAAGAGAGAGAGAAAGAGAGAGAGAGACAGAGAGACAGAGAGAGAGAGAGAGAGAGAGAGAGAGAGAGAGAGAGAGAGAGAGACAGAGAGAGAGAGAGAAAGAGAGAGAGAGACAGCGAGAACGTGAAAAGAGAGGGAAGAAAGGATGAACAAGGCCAAAATCGAGTGGAACCAGATGGTCCCCGGAACAAGTAACGCCTGAGGCGGCTGCCTCCTCACTCCCCCTCGTCTGCCCCCCCCCCCTCCCACCCCCCCCCCCCAACCCCACACACACCCACACACTGTGAAACTCCTCCACACTAAGCCAAGCGCATTCACAAACAAGAAAACACATCATCAAACACTAGACATGAGCAAGCTGAAGGACTTTGCCTTCATCTGTCTTGGTGCGCTGTAAGTGTGTTTGTGTGTGTTTGCTGTGTGTGTTTGTGTGTGTTTGCTGTGTGTGTGTGTTTGTGTGTGTTTGCTGTGTGTGTTTGCTGTGTGTGTTTGCTGTGTGTGTTTGTGTGTGTTTGCTGTGTGTGTGTGTTTGTGTGTGTTTGCTGTGTGTGTTTGCTGTGTGTGTTTGCTGTGTGTGTTTGCTGTGGTGTGTTTGCTGTGTGTGTTTTTTGGTGGGGGCACACAGGGGGTAAGCCAGTTGCTTTATAGAGCGAAAAGAAGATTTCAGAAGACAGTCACCACATAGAGGACCAGATAAGTTTACCCCGCCATCAGAAATGCTGTTGAACATTAATGTCATGCCTTTTGGGTTAATCTAAGCACTGCTGTATCACTGTCTGAAATGTCATTATTATAGTGAGGTTGTTTCATTAAAATCAATATCTCATGGCCACTTTGTCATTCTTTGCCATTCTTCATTACATTTTCAAATATTAACCATTGATTCAGTGACATTTGAAAACCCAACTTAAATCCACGGTAAGAAAGTGAGGGGAGGTAAAAGTAAAGCAAGGTCAACGCCATCAGCGCCGCGCTAGGTCAGGGCCGCTACGGCCGCGCATGAATATCCCGGAACAAATCGCACCGTTTTCCTGGATGAAGCGAAGCTCAACACAAAGCAACCATGCAGCCCCCCCCCCCCCCCCCCTCCTCCTCTGATGGGTTGGTTATTGGCCACCATCAGAGAGAGAAAAACCATCAATCTTTCCAACGCTTAATGGCGGGTCATCTACATCTACTCCCCTCCTGCACACACACACGCACCCGTCGACACGCACGCACACATTCAAGCAGACGCACGGGGACACGGGAAACACACAGCCCACAACATGAAATCATAAAAAGCCATTTAATTAGATTGAACTGTAATTCAATAGCTGTAATAATTCTGAAAATGAAATTGGAATAAAATAAAAAAAACTCGAATTCAGATCGTCTCTTCGTTCCAAAGGTCCAATCACTGCGTACCTATAAGAGCTAGCCAGCCAATCCTTGTTATACCCTCTACAAACCTCAGCAGCCACACCCTGTGTAGACCCATATTTGGTCATTAAGGATGTTAATGAAGGAAGGTGTATAAATGTTGACCCAACTCTGACGATCACAGGTGTCGAAGGTGTCGTAAAGAAGAGACTGTTGAAGCAGTCCAACAGGAGAGCGCGTCAGTGAGGGATTATTACTGGGATGTTTCCAATGGAGGCAGGTTCAACTGTAGAACAAGGATACGTGGTGTAGCTGTGTGTGTGTGTGTGTCGTTCCCAAAAGAGGCTGGGCGGTGAGGGGGGACGGGGCCGGACGCAGAGGCATGCGATGACAGCCGAGGATGCATCACATTAGCGAGCGCCAATGGAGATGTTGCCGTTTCACCACATCGGCTTCGTTCACCGTCGGTCGCGACACCGAGGGCCACGCATGGGGCCGAGGCTCCGTCCCTGTCGCAGGATGGACTGGCAGGGGAGGAGAGATCCGATTCGACAGCCTCCAAACGGGGCTAAATCAAACACTGGCAGATGAGGCGCTCCCCCTGGAGACAGCATGCGGACGCACCGCACTGTAACCCACTGACCATCCTCCTCCAGTCTCCATGAACAGAGCGAGCCTCCACCTCGAACCTGCAGCCTCACACCAGCTGAGAGAAAACCAACCTGACCGCTTGGCAGACGCCCGCTTCTTTTCAAATGCAACGATGAAAAAGGAAACGGGCAGCAACAAAAGAAAGAAAGTGATGAAGAGCTCTCTGTCGTCACAAAACCAGGCGACCTTTGTTTCAGAGCCTCTCAAAGGTCTCGGAACCTTTTCGGGGCCGAATCTGTTTTGTCTGGAGCTTGGAAGATTCAATTGTAGAAAATACATGAAGAGCAGGGGGGATCTGACTGGAGCCGGACCCAGAGGTCCTCTGAGCCCTAATCTACTGGTAACTAGGATCCTTGGATGAGGCTCCCTGTGTCCCTGAAGGTCCTCCCGAGCATCTCCGCCCGGACATCTCACTGAGGTGGAGGATCCGGCTGATTAACTTCAGGAAGAACCTTTTAACCATGCTAGGCCCGGAACAAACATCCGAGTTATTGTTTTAAGCAAAAAACAGAACGAATTCTCTGAAGTTGGGGGCAGGTAGACCAGCTGTCTATTCATCCCAGCGCACGTAAAGGGATCCAACATGAACCCAACCATTAAATATGTATTTAAGACAACAGACACCCAAAACTGTTTGTTGGGCTGCAGGCGCAACACCAGGAAGTCAAGCTGGACCTTCAAAGCCTGACTGTACTTCCATCGTTCCGCTGATCCTGTCCTCACGCCACATGAAACATCCACATGTAATAAACAAAACCTACAGGCATGCACCCCAAACATCTGCATACACCAGACCCAGCTTATTAAAGAATTTAGGCCTGTGCGACTACACAAACGAGCGCACGCCTTTTTAATTGCAGCGAGCCGAGCGTGAAGTCAAGGAGGGAGACTAGATAGAAGGGTGACACTAATTGCGAGGCACCTGACTCTAAACTAACAAGAACTAAGAGACTAATCCTAAACAACTGGGGATTCTTTATGGGAGGGAGGGGGCTGTTCTCTTTGTTGTGTGTGTGCGTCTGTGAGGGTGTGTGTGTTTGTGTGCGTGCGGCGTATAAAATGAAGGGTAGATAGGACTACAGTGACCGGTTAAATTTGAATTTAATTTGTTTTGGCTTCCCTTTCATTAAATCAAGATTCTGTCAGGAATATAATTTCCCTATTTGTTCTGTCTCCTCCTCCTTACAAAAAAATAAAGATATATACCAGGGTTAGCATGCAGCAGAGTGTCTAAGGTGCATTTACAACGTCAATGTGAAATCTCCATTAGATGACTACATGATTTGAATATCAAGACACACTTTTGCATGGAACAGTTTGTTCTAAGCCAATATAGGGGATTGACTCAGAGACGAGTCCGCATGTTGTCTACTCCTCTCATACATTCGGCCCTGGCCCTCATATTAAACACATCACACCTCAGCGCCCACACATCCTAACACCACTTGCTATTCCAGAGGCTTGCTGCCTCTCAGAAAGTGACAAAATCCAGCCGACTAGATAATGATAATGAAAAAAGACCATTTAATATGAGCCTTTGATTAAAGAGCATGTTTACCTAGTCCTGTGACCTCCCAGTACCAATGCTCAAGGCCCAATCTTATTAGACCATGCTGATGAGAGTATATTACCTGAATAAATCACACAGATCCCTCTGTGTGTGTGTGTGTGTGTGTGTGTGTGTGTGTGTGTGTGTGTTGTGTTTGTAGTGTGCGTGTGTGTAATGTGTGTGTGTGTGTAAGTACACGCATTAGCAAGCAGCTCTGCGAGAGAGAGAGAGAGCGAGACAGAGAGAGACGGAGAGACCATGTCTACAGACAGACAGACAGGAGGAGGATTACGTGTCAGCGTTAAATCCTGTTTGTAGCTTGCTGTGTCTCCAGGACAGACTAAACATCCCAGGTGTAGCAGCGGACCTGAGGGGGCTCCACGATGTCTCCTGAAGAACCCTAACCTCCTGAGCAGGCAGAGGGAGAGGGAGAGGGGGACAGATAAGGGGGGGAGTGATGCCTGGCTGGGGCCACAGTAAGATTCTCTTACTGGACTACTTAGGTAGAGATAGAGGCTGGCGGCTCAATGAATACTAAATGAAAAGCCTTTCTATCCATTAGGACCAACGTACGCGTCTGCTCTCATAGCAATGCTGCCTGATGATGCCGGGCTGGGGAATAAACCATCCGTGCTCAGCTGGGAGTGACCTTCTGTAACCCCCTCAGGGATGGGGGGTGGGGGGGGGGGGGGGGGCGTACGCGTGCGTCTGGTCACATGCGCCAGTCGGACAGAGAGATCCAGGCGCATCCATTACCCAGCAGGCCTCTTGAGCGCTGCTTTAATTGTTATTTGAATTAGGGCTCTAATCAGGGTTCGAGGTCCCACAGGGTGTGGAATGATACCTGCGGCCCGCTCGCACACCCCCCCACACCGCGCTGACAGGACAAGCTGTGCTGGGGACAGACCGCGGCGGGGGGGGTTGGGGGGGTTGGGGGGGGGGTTTGAAAAACTGCACTGGGAGCGGGGGGGGGGGGGGGTACCCAAACGTGGGCTGACACCGAACGTTTGCAAGCACGCCAACACCCGAGAAAAAGGGAGAGAGAGGGAAGACAGAGAGATTGAGGAGAGCAGGAGAAGGGAAGCGCTAGGGGGGAGTCACGGAGCGAGAGGGAGACGAGAGGAGAAAGAAAGAGAGAGATGGAAGAGTGAAGCAGATGCGAGAGACCCAGACAGGCAGAGAGTGTCAGCCACTCAGATGGAGGCTGACGTCTGGCCCTGAACGAGAGAGAGAGAGAGAGAGAGAGAGAGAGAGAGAGAGAGAGGAGAGAGAGAGAGGAGAGAGAGATAGAGGAGAGGAGAGACAGAGAGGGAGAGAGTGTCAGCCACTCAGATGGAGGCTGACGTCTGGCCCTGAACGAGAGAGAGAGAGAGAGAGAGAGAGAGAGAGAGAGAGAGAGAGAGAGAGAGAGGGAGAGAGAGAGGGAGAGAGAGAGAGAGAGAGAGAGAGAGAGAGAGAGAGAGCGAGAGAGAGAAAGAGGGAGAGAGAGAGAGAGAGAGAGAGAGAGGGAGAGAGAGAGAGAGAGAGAGGAGAGAGAGAGAGAGGGAGAGAGAGGGGAGAGAGGGAGGAGAGAGAGAGAGAGAGAGAGAGAGGGAGAGAGGGAGAGGGAGGGGGAGGCCGACGTTCGACTTTGATCCTGAATCAACACCCACGTTGAGCTGAGAGTGAGGGGAGCTTTGCCACATGTTATGAAACTACCCAGAACGCCCCAGAAGACACTATCACTGCACTCCATTATAATTAAAAAAAAAGAGTGTGTGTGTGTGTGTGTGTGATGGTTACAAAGTGTGTTTGGAATAAAGGTGATTTAACCCCCTGGTTTTGACCTGCCACCCCCCACTCCAAAAGTTCAGTATTGGATCCATGCCGTGGAGCGTGACTCACACTGACATAAGGTGTGATGTGTGTGTACCGAGTCAGAGGACAATGGAAAATGGATTTAAATCCTATGTTTCTTATTTCACACCGCACTGACTGTGCATGGAGCCCAGGAGCCTTGGGATCAACAAGTAACCGTGAGCCTGTCTGTCGTGGAAGAATCCAGTCACTCCAGCTCTCTGTGCTCCTCCTGTGCTGATGCTGGAGTCTATTGTCTACTGGCTCCGCTTTTTTGTCGTGTGTCGTCGCGTCACAAAGGGTGAATTTCTGAGCCATAAAAACACTTGTCAAGGCTGTAAGTATAAACAGAACAGTAAGTATAAACGGTACTTTACAAAACTGGAAGAATAGATGATGTTCAGAAACTGGAAAAAAACAACTAAAAGAAGCCTATTCAACGTTGTTTATTTGCTATGAATCTTAAAAGGTGTGTTTTAATTTAGACCTTCAAATAAGAAAACCTCTTTCTCTCTTCTTTCTCTCTTTGTCTCTCGTGCCCTTGAACTCTAGATTAACGGAGGTGGGGAATTAGTATTTTACCGGTGGGCAGAGAGTGTATTTTTCTGAAGCTTTCAGACCTTGAAGCACGTCAGCTAAAAGGCTAGCAGTGGTCATTAGCGGCCTTGCATGCGTAGCGTAGCGCTCCAAGCTGTACATTGCGTATGCATGGCTGCGCGTCTGATGTAGCGACTGCATGTTATGACCCAGGGCGCAGCTGGAATCTGCTAGCCTTCCTCGAAACGGGGGTTCAATGTAGGCCAGGGCCTGGTGGGGAATATTCTGTCCTCTCCCTGAGTCGAGCCTTGAAGGGACCAAACCTCTGGATATCCCCAAGACACGGGTGGTGCCACCCGTCGCAGTCTCCCAACGGCGCTCGCAAAGTCATTGACCGGTTTTGGTGCATTTCCTGCGCCGTGATGGCGGATAACAAAGCTCAAGTAGCCTGGGTCTGCTGGTTTACCCAGACTACTGTCCAAGCCCTGGGAGGAGGCTCATATCACAGGATCATACGGTGAGACGACCCCGGCGCTGCGAGCCTCCTGCGAATCTGACACCTGGGCAGCAGAAGGTCCCCGGTGTTACTGCCGGGGTGGGGGGGGGGTCTGGGTGACTCAAGTTTAGGGAAACAGGTCACCCTGCTGGGAAGGGCCCCTCCCAGCGCTACCCTCTTATTCTCATCCAGCCCCTCGCAGTCCCAGAGCCGTTTCATCTTTCACCTTGGAACTCCGAGGCCGCAGACAGGAAGGGGGGGAGCGCTCCCCTTCCCGCTCCGACGGCAAGCCAGCCTGCGGCGCCGGCTGGAAGCCTCGCTGGTTCCAGCCTGGTCGTACATCTCCACCCTGCGCAGAAGTGGAGCAGCTCCCCTGTGACGAATCGCGTCGACATGAAATATCACAGACGGGCCTGTTAGCCTCGTGCGGGGCGCTCGGTGCACTTCTTCTGGATGTTGTTGTTTTGTTTTTTTTCCTTGTTGTGTTTCCCTTGTCTTTGCATATGCATATCGGTAATGAAACAAACGGATGCTAAATATTTGGGAGCGCAGGAGGGCCCAGGCCCTGATGCTTTGCACGAGGCAGAACTAGGAACTTCAGGGACTGCCTCGTTTTTTAGTTAGTTTGTTTTGTTGTTTTGATCGGAAAAAAAAGAAAGATAGTTCACGAAACAACAACAACAACAATGCGATGAGCAAATGCAGTCGCGTCGGGGGGTCTCCAAGCTGTTAGCAAGGACTGCTGATAATTCGGGTGAGATCCAAAAGCGCGGATCTTTTGAAGATTCTTCCCCGGCGCAGGGCCGACAGGTTTCCCTACCGCCGCCGATCTGGGAGCGTTCGTAAAACGTTTCCCCTCGTGCACCCCTCCTCCAGCGGGAGCTTGTCTTTACACGGGAGACAGTCAAGGCTAGGGTTCCCTCTTATGCAAACACCAAACTGCGATGTACCATGTTTAGTCTGATTCTCATTACCCAGGCAGCCTCCCCATGGTTCTGCCGCGATGAATATTGCAAGTAATGTGCAGCAGAGCTGGGGGCAGCCCAGGCCAGGGCCTCGTTATGGGGGGGGGGCGGCGATCTCCTGATGACTAAGAGCAGGTGTAACGCTTGGTGAAGGGGGCCTGGATCAGGGCTCGGGGGGGCAGCGCGAGGCGGGGGATCTGAGAGTCTCTACACGAGGCGAGACAGCGAGAGACAGCGAGAGAGAGAGAGAGAAAGAGAGAACGTCACAAAATTTCAAAACCGCGTCCCCGTCCGACCCGCCGGCCGGGTTTCCACGGCGAAAGCTCACGACGGCGACCGCGTCAGGGTTCAATTCGGAGACTTCCGCCACTCCCGTGGCTGCGCTCTTTACCTCAGCTGCGGCGCGTCGACGCCATAACAAAATCGACCGGAGTGGCATTAGAGAAGCCATTCAGCACCACCCACCACTATCAAGTGCCACCTGCCCTCTTTGACCCCCCCCCCAACCCCTAACCCAACCCCAAAGAAAGACCCTGGCAGGCTGCTGCGGTGGAAAACACGACGGAGGAAATTAACTCTGAAGGAGCCTGAAGACTCAAGTTCTGCTTCAGATATGCAGCCTGTTTAAATCTGGTCATGAAAAAGGAGAAGGTTGGGAATGAAAGGATGCGTGTCTGTGTCGACGCTGCTTTGTTGGTGCGGTTCAGTTAAGACATCCAAGGTCCTCTGCGCTCCAGGTTGGAGACCGCAGGAGAGGTGTCCTTTGTGTGGGTGGACACATTTGTTCACGCAAGCTGTCTGGCTGTCTGGTCGTGCAGAGCGAGAGAGAGCGAGAGAGTACGAAAAGAGAACATGAAGAGAAGAATCCTGAGTAGAACGCTGAAAGAAACTGGTGACTGATGGGGGTCCGTGTTCTTTGTAAATCTCTGCCTCTGAAATAATGCATACATTTAAATACATAAACCTACATCAAGCACCCACGTCAAATACATAAAACCCATCTAAAATATGTACAGTATACTCATAACTTTGAGATTTGGAGTCCAACAATTGGTTCGATTCACATTTGAATGTGCACGGATATATTTAAAAGAGGCGGGAAAAAGAACCCGACTAAGGTCATCGCCCAGGTCATCGATGAGTCCCGGAACAGGAACCCAACTCTTAATTGGTTGTTTTCATTTCTTTTTTTTTTTGCAGTTGGAAAAGAGGCGCTGTCTGTCTGCCCCCCCCCCCCCCCCCCAGGATCCCGTCCGCTCGGCAGAAGACTAAAAGGAAGATGGAATCTGGCTCCTTCATTTCTCAGAGGGGACTTTTAATGCGAAACTCTGACTCTCTTTCAAAGTTAGAAGACTGCAGGCTGCAGACAAGGTGAGACTAGTTTCCTTCTCTTCTTCCAGACAGAAGTGGGAGCTGTGTGTCCCTGCTTGTTTGGTGGTGCTTGTCACACCCAGGGTGAAGTCTCTCTCAATCCCCCCTCCGTCTCAGCTTCCTGCCCCAGTTTGCCTCAGGTTATATTTTCGTCCCAGCAAAAAGAAAGAACAGCGTTGCTCCGCTTCCATTTAATCATCCGGCTTTTTTTTTTCCTTGCGAAAGAGTGGAATGTTGTGTGACAATCTTCCACCAGCCAGTGGAGATGATGTGTGAGGGTGTGTGTGTCTGTGTGTGTGAGGGTGTGTGTGTCTGTGTGTGTGAGGGTGTGTGTGTCTGTGTGTGTGAGGGTGTGTGTGTCTGTGTGTGTGAGAGAGTGTGTGTCTGTGTGTGTAAGGGTGTGTGTGTCTGTGTGTGTGAGGGTGTGTGTGTCTGTGTGTGTGAGGGTGGGTGTGCCTGTGTGTGTGAGGGTGTGTGTGTCTGTGTGTGTGAGGGTGTGTGTGTCTGTGTGTGTGAGGGTGTGTGTGTCTGTGTGTGTGAGGGCGTGTGTGTCTGTGTGTGTGAGGGTGTGTGTGTCTGTATGTGTGAGGGCGTGTGTGTCTGTGTGTGTGAGGGTGTGTGTGTCTGTGTGTGTGAGGGCGTGTGTGTCTGTGTGTGTGAGGGCATGTGTGTCTGTGTGTGTGAGGGTGTGTGTGTCTGTATGTGTGAGGGTGTGTGTGTCTGTATGTGTGAGGGTGTGTGTGTCTGTGTGTGTGAGAGAGTGTGTGTCTGTGTGTGTGAGGGTGTGTGTGTCTGTGTGTGTGAGGGTGTGTGTGTCTGTGTGTGTGAGGGTGTGTGTGTCTGTATGTGTGAGGGTGTGTGTGTCTGTGTGTGTGAGGGCGTGTGTGTCTGTGTGTGTGAGGGTGTGTGTGTCTGTGTGTGTGAGGGTGTGTGTGTCTGTGTGTGTGAGGGCGTGTGTGTCTGTGTGTGTGTGTGAGAAAGAGTGTGTCTGTGGCAGAGAGAGTGTGTGTCCGTGAGAGTGTGTGTGTGTGTGTGTGTGTGTGTGTGTAGTCAGTTCACACAGTCAGCTCGCTGTGCAGAAGTCAAACAAACGTGAGTGAGACCGGAACAGAATGAGATTCCTCCTTTTAGTCGCGCTTGGCTGTGTTTGAGTGTGTGTTTGAGCGTGTGTTTGAGTGTGTGTTTGAGTGTGTGTTTGAGCGTGTGTTTGAGTGTGTGTTTGAGCGTGTGTTTGAGTGTGTGTTTGAGCGTGTGTTTGAGTGTGTGTTTGAGTGTGTGTTTGAGTGTGTGTTTGAGCGTGTGTTTGAGCGTGTGTTTGAGTGTGTTTGAGTGTGTGTTTGAGTGTGTGTTTGAGTGTGTGTTTGAGTGTGTGTTTGAGTGTGTGTTTGAGCGTGTGTTTGAGTGTGTGTTTGAGTGTGTTTGAGTGTGTGTTTGAGTGTGTGTTTGAGCGTGTGTTTGAGCGTGTGTTTGAGTGTGTGTTTGAGTGTGTGTTTGAGCGTGTGTTTGAGTGTGTGTTTGAGTGTGTGTTTGAGTGTGTGTTTGAGCGTGTGTTTGAGCGTGTGTTTGAATGTGTTTGAGTGTGTGTTTGAGTGTGTGTTTGAGTGTGTGTTTGAGTGTGTGTTTGAATGTGTTTGAGTGTGTGTTTGAGCGTGTGTTTGAGCGTGTGTTTGAGCGTGTGTTTGAGTGTGTGTTTGTGTGTTTGTGTGTGTGTGTGTGTTCGCTATCTGTGTTGGAGCACACCGAGGTGTTGAGCTCTGTAGCGACTCTCTGGGTAAGAACAGACAAGTGGGCCGAGGGCTTCACGTAAGCTCAGAAGGCCGTCCGTGTGTGCGTGTGTGTGTGTGTGTGTGTGTGTGCGCTTAAGCAAGTGTCTTTGCGTGTACAAGCCTGCGCGCGTGTGTGTGTGTGTGTTGGTGAGGTCTCTCTTAGCGGTAAGCGGAGCCCCGGCACTACATCATTAAAACACAATTACAGAAGGCTCCAGCCCACGGGTCACTGAGCAGCAGGAACAAGCAGAGCACAGCAGATGCTGCTCCAACACCGGGGAGACTTCTAGAGCGCTCGCAGACACACACACTCCATCTTCCAACACACACACGGCGCAAACACATCTGCATCCTGTGTTTCTAAGTAACATGGGGGAGTCGTTCATCCCTAAAGGCTGAAATATATCCAAACAGAGGCTACTGTAGGGGGTCAGAGGCCACTCACAGGACTGTCCATCCATGTGGGGGGCGTGCGTATGTGTCTGTGCTTCAGTGTGTGTGTGTGTGTGTGTGTGTGTGTGTGTGTGTGTGTGTTACGGTTACCAGATGGTAAAACAGTATGAGGCTGACCATGAATCCATTTCCAACTACTAATAGGGGCTAAAAAGACATCCGTTACATATCAGGACCAGCGGAGCGTAGTTGTACTGGACTGTCCGGAGAGTCTTTCATGCTACACAGTTTCGACACAAAGGAAAAATAGTTGGAGAAAAAAAAAAGAATTAAATGGAAAAAATGCATTCAATGGGGAAAAATGAAAGGTTCCAATGGAATCTCTGGGGTGACGAGTGTTCTGCAGATCTTCCCTCCGGGTGTCTGGCCTCATGTGACCTCACACAGCTGCTCTCTTCTGCTGCGTGGGGCAGGGCGGCCAATTTCAGAAGACGTGGTGAAAAAAAAAAACCTCAACGTCCCTCTCAGGCAACTTGAAACATTCCGGAGCCTTCCCCTCCTCTCACGTCTGTCCTGAGAACAGAAGGATGGTTCTGTCCATGTGACAGCTTAGCCGCGCTAGTTAGCGTTATCAGCGGCTTCGTGATGGCCATCTCACGGAGGACCGGCCGGGGGGGCGACTCCACGGGGGCAGCTGGCCTCCTCATGAGAATGATTAAAAGAGACACGCGTCAAAGAGGCAGACTGACAGTCTGAGGGGATAAGATAGGACTGGGATCGGCATCAGAGGAACATTTACCAAGACCAACTTTGTGTGAAATGAATGACTTCTCAAAGAGCTCTGGCTTGGGATCAACGTATGTCGGGGTGGGGGGAGGGGGCTGTCCAAAAAATGGTCAGCCGTGTCAAGAAGAGGCAGCCGGATCTGCTCTTACTGCTTTAAGTGCTGTATAGACTTCCAAAGAAATACCCGAGAATATCTTTTCAAAGCGTAATCTCTGCAATCACATCCCGTTGTATCGGGAGCCAGCGAGAGCTCTTACGCTGTATGCTTTGTTGCTAAAGTGGCTCCTGTACCCCCTGCAGAGGAAAAGGGTTGGCACAAGAATGAAAGGGGGACGGGGGGGGCGGGGGCGGGGGGGGGGGGGTACAGCCATTCGGGGGGGGGCAGCCATTCGGAATAAACTAGTTTACCGTCTGGGACTGTAAGCGGTCTGTAGGCAATCACTTGAGCGAGCGCCACGGGAGAACGAGGGACCCGCGTTATGACAATAGCTCTCCCGCCTCGCCACCAGAGGAGGGCATGGGGCCGCAGTATAATCGCCCTGATTGCAACGTCGAGGCGTCGCCCATTACCCAGAACGCGGGGACGCCGTCGGCGCGTATCAGAGATTGCACGCCTTGGAAGGCGCGGTCATTCAGGTGCTCCGTCTGGTCGCTTCATCTCCCCAGGAGAAACGGCCCCCCACGTTGAGGCAACGGAACCACTGCTGGCCCCGGGTGGGTTTTCCTTCCGCCATGTTGCAACGTCAAGTTAGCCCATAACCCATAGTTTATGATGTGCGGGAGGGGAGGGGGGGGGGGGGGTCGAAGAGATGGGATGGCGTACACAACCACAGGCCTTCTTGGGTTTGGGGGGGTGGGGGCTGGGGGTTAACGCAGAGGCCGATGCTTACAAGATTACAGCGTCAGCCTAACCTGGGCTAATTGTGAGCGAGCGGGCCCCTGAGTTCTGGGGCTGGGGAAAGGGGGAGGGGGGGCTGGATCGATCCGGAGCTGAGCCCTACCCATCGATACCACTGTGCATCATGGACGTGCCCTGCTCCCTCCAAACACACACACACCTGCTCGTGCTAAACACACACACGCACACAGACGCACGCCTGTTTGCTCTAAACACACACAAACACACGCCTGCTCGCTCTCAACAAACACACACGCACAGACGTAAGCATGCACACACACACAGTCATAGACACAGGCCTGTTCGCTCTAAACACAAACACACACACGCACATGCAAAGGCACTTTAATGCTTTGGATAAAACACAATGCACTGCTGCTAGGGCTGAAGGAAAGTGGAGCATGCTGAGCTTCATTTGTCTGTGGCAGCGTGGATGAAGCCAGCTCACCTCACAGACCACAGCCGGGGCCAGGAAGGAGCGGGGCCCAAGGCTAATCATGGTGGAGGGGAGATGAAAGAGTGTGTGTGGCCTGTGTGTGTGTGCGTAGTTGTGGGAAGCTTGAGGAAGAGTACGTCAGGATGCCAGGGTACCTCCAAACTGCGTCTGACTCAACGCACTGCCTCTCAGTCAGTTGCTCTCTCTGCCATCACAAGACATCATGCGCCATGTCAAGGTCAAAGTTCAACTCCTGCCTCTGGGAAGTGGTGCGTGACCGTCGAGGGGCATTAAACAGACTTGACACACGGGACTTGGAGGCAGCCGCTCACCAAAACCAAGGCGCTTTTGATACTTTTGTTACTCGAAACGAGCACATTCTTGTGAGAGACGTCCATCTTGGGAGATTGGAGCATTTCAGTACCAACTTTGAAAAATAATCTGTCTTTGAACAACAAACAAAGGCGCCGGTCTGTTTTCGGATCGTGCGCTAACAGATAAGAACTCTCCGGCTCGTCTGAATGGGCTGTCTTTGTACCGAGAATGTGCTCGAGCACTCATAACCCAGACTTATTAACATGCAAGCCCAGATCGCTATTCTCGGTGGAGAGTCGTGCATTATCCCTGAGCTTATAACAGTGACCCAATAAAGAAGCTCAACTCCAAAGACGTGGTTAGGCAATCAATTTAGGCCCAATTTCATTTCCATTTTGTTTGATCAGAGAGCGAGGAGGAGGAGAGAGGGAGTTGGAGAGAGAGACCGAGATAGGGAGAGAGAGAGAGAGAGAGAGAGAGAGGGACAGAGAGAGAGGGAGAGAGGGAGAGAGGGACAGAGAGAGAGAGAGAGAGAGAGAGAGATAGAGAGAGGGACAGAGAGAGAGGGAGAGAGGGACAGAGAGAGAGAGAGAGAGAGAGAGAGAGACAGAGAGAGAGGGAGAGGAAGAAGGAAAACGAAAGAGTGACTGACGAGTTTCCCCTTAGCTCACATGCACGCGACCGTCCTATCAATTCCAGTCCCTGATAGGCTCTTCCTAGGCCGTGTCACACAGACCCTCCCATAAGAGTTCAGGGGGATGAGAGGAGGCAGAAATAATCATTGAGTGTTGTAAGCGGGTGACATAAAAGGGGAAGTTGGAGACCGTAATGAGGAGCCAATCTCCCCACCCAGCAGGAAACAGGAGGCCTTTAACATTGATTAACGAGCTCCTTGCTGCGCCTCTCCTCGCGGGGCTGGGTTCCCTCTCTTCGGTCCGCCTGACCGTTCCAAGGTGAGATCGCAACACTTCCCCAGGCTCACAGCGCTCGCTTCAGGGTCGCTTTAGAGCCCTTCTATCGGGGGAAAGGGCGGGGCGAGGGGCGGTGTGGATTCTCTCCAAAGCGGTCCCAGATAGAGCCCCAGCCCTGCCACTGTACCCACAGCCTCCTCCTGCTTCAGCAGAAACACAGACCTATCATTTTCAGGATTCATTCCATTCAACTCCATTCATGAATCATTCACTTGGTCGGACTTTCCCTTTTTTGAATCGAAGTACATTGATCCAAAAAAGCTCTCTACAGCAAAGAGACAGACCCATCTATATCCCACAATGACTCCCATACAGATCCAGTATTCACATAAGATAAGATGTGCCTTGTAGTCAAACTGACACCAAGATTTGTCATTTGTAAAGACGCTAACTCAATATTAGCAAGCGGCCGGTTAACTAATAACAACACAGACGCATTCACAAAGCCACTATGGCTCCTGTGGGCACTTTCTTCACACTCAGCAGGCTGGTTTCTGTTCAATTATAGATTTAAGCCAGAATGCAAGGTCGCTGTAGAGAGCGGAGCAGCGAGCACGCGGAGCATCGAAGCGTTGAACAGCCTCCCCGGACACAATGTTACCCAGAGAGGAGAAGAGCTGCGCAGTCCCTCACAAGTGTCGGCTCTTTGGCTTCTCCCACTTGGGATGTTTCTGCAGCACAGCTGAGCAGGAAGATGCCATTCTCTGCATGATACACTCACTCCGGCTGTAAACCTCGGCAGCGCTCGCTAATAATTCATAGTCCGCACGCTTGGCGATGAGCTATGCGGTCCGAACTCCCAGAATCCCATCGATTGGGTTTCCAGAGCAGATCCAGCAGATAGGAATGCAAATGAACAGAAATGATCAGATGTAAATTCCGCTTGCTGTGATATTTCGACAGGGTACAGCACCGTATTATTCAAGAGGAAATGAAATGGCCTGCCTCGTTATGCTTGCGTTAACGGTGGAAAGTTAATGTCACGAGAGGAAAACGTTGAAAGGAAAAACAATTAGTCGCTTGTGGCTACTATTGCTAACACACACACACACGTGTATGTAGCATTAGTTGTGCACCTTAAGGATATTCTTATCGTCTGTGAGCCATGTGTCCCATAATTCTTTGCCTGGTGACTCTCGTCTGGCCGTGGGTGAACAGTGAGATGGATGTGACAGGGTGGGATAGGGTCCAACCAATCAACAGCAACTGGAGCATCAGATAGATGATGTCATTCCCAGAAAACCTTAGGAGCATGGGGGGGGGGCTTACCAGACAATTTCACCTTGCTATCCAGCCCTTTAAGAGGTAGTCACTCTTCAGCTCTGCTATACACTCCCTCTTATCCCTCCCCCCCCCTCTCTCTCTCTCTCTCTCTCTCTCTCTTTCTCTCTCTCTCTCTCTCTCTCTCACAACTGAGAGGATGTATTTATATCCCGGCAGTGCTGGAGGCAGGGGAGGGGGGGGTCAGAGTACACACTCAAGCCCAGTCTGGGGGACTCTGACCTGGGCTTTCACTGGCCCAAATGTGCCCCCGTCCTCCGCTGCTTCTGATGTGATTTATGAACCCTGGAGGGAGAGATGGGAAGAGAGCACTCCTTCTTGATGACACTGTGATCTCCTCTCGCCGCCGGTCTTTTTCTAGGAAGTTCTCAGGGAGGCCAGGGCCGCTCTTCCGGCCTTTCTCCTGCCCCCCCCCCCCTCCCTCTCTCTGACTACCTATCCCCTCTCTCTATTTCCCTCAGTCTATCTTTGCCCCTCTGTAATAAATACGCTGCTGGATCGCCGTGTTTTTGCTTCTCACGCTAATGTTGTGGTCCCTTCATTAAAATGAGGCAGACAAACGTCTTTATTTCATTATGCCTGTTAAAGGTCACATTATGAGACAGCTTAGAGTGCCAATAATGTGTATGTGTGCGCGGGCATCCATGCGCTGTTCGTAGCTTTCCCTGAAAGCCTCGGCTCCGTAGCTAACTTGGAATCGCGTCAGAGCTGCTGTAGATATTTCCATCCCGTTATTTACGAGCCCAGAGCTCCATTAGCAAGAAGGTACCAATCATTTTCCTATTATCATTGTTCATAACAAACAGAGAGCACTGTCGGTTCAGTCAAGACGATTCACAGGAAGGAGAGGAGAGAAAACAAGAAATGACGAAAACGCTGTGTCCTAAAGAGGCACATCGCTGAGACAGTCTACGCTTCCTTTGAGAACCTTCCGGACAATGGCTACATCCTTTCTGAACCCATTGACAAGGTCAAGTTGCAGGGGCAGCACACGCACACACACGCACACACACACAGATACAGTACATTAGGAGCTTCTTTGCAGTAGTTTTTAATTTAATGGCACTCTGCTAAAGGACGGTTTGGCTCAAGTGATCCTCTGTCACTGACTTAGAGAGAGGGGAGAGAGAGGGGGGGAGAGGGGGGGGAGAGAGGGGAGAGATAGGGGGGAGAGAGGGGGGGAGAGGGGAGAGATAGGAGGGAGAGGGAGATAGATAAAAGAGAAGGAGAAAGAGAAGGAGAAAGAGAGCTTGAGACCAAGAGAAGTGAAATGAAGCAGACATTACAAGCACAGCACTCAAAATCACCTCGTATAAGTTCATGAACCAGTAATACATGCTGCTTGCTTGTGCACTGTGTTGAGTCTCTGAAGCTCGTACTGTTTACTACATTTTCCTGCGCTGGGCAGCAGAATTTTCCAAAAAAGGGCCATAATTGAAATTTATGTTGTTCATCTTTTTTATGTGATTGGGACTATTACCGATATCTGATGGAGAGAAAAATCTTGGGACACTTTGGAGCTGGCGGATAATGAATGGTGTGGGACGAATACGAGGTTCGTCTCTCTCTCTCTGTCTCTCTGTCTCTCTCTCTCTCCCTCTCTCTCTCGCTCTCTCTCTCTGTCTCTCTGTCTGTCTCTCTCTCTCTCGCTCTCTCTCTCTCTCTCTCTGTCTGTCTCTCTCTCTCTCTGTCTCTCTCTCTCTCTGTCTCTCTCTCTCTCTCTCTCTCTCTCTGTCTCTCTCTCTCTCTCTCTCTCTCTGTCTCTCTCTCTATTTTGTTTCAAAGCTTTGGTTCTCGCTGACTCAGAACCCACATTTACGGCTGCGCCCTTCACTTAGGACAGGGGATAAAAGGAGGGAGAGCGCGAAAGACAGAGAGAAGGACGGAGAGTGAGAGAACGAGAGTAGAGAGAACAAGAGTAGAGAGAACGAGAGTAGAGAGAACGAGAGTAGAGAGAACAAGAGTAGAGAGAATGAGAGTAGAGAGAACGAGAGTAGAGAGAACGAGAGTAGAGAGAACGAGAGTAGAGAGAACAAGAGTAGAGAGAACAAGAGTAGAGAGAACGAGAGTAGAGAGAACGAGAGTAGAGAGAACGAGAGTAGAGAGAACGAGAGTAGAGAGAACGAGAGTAGAGAGAACAAGAGTAGAGAGAACGAGAGTAGAGAGAACGAGAGTAGAGAGAACAAGAGTAGAGAGAACAAGAGTAGAGAGAACGAGAGTAGAGAGAACGAGAGTAGAGAGAACAAGAGTAGAGAGAACGAGAGTAGAGAGAACGAGAGTAGAGAGAACGAGAGAGTGTGAGAAAAGGGGGGGGTGAATAAAAAACGGAGGAAGGAAAAGAGAGGTGCTTAAGAGAGTCAGGGGGCGGCAGCTTTTAACTCATGGTTGACCTCTGACCCTGGATATGAACTGGGTGGGTGGTGAGTCATGGCCGACCAGGACCCGGCGCCGCATCATCACCTTCGGCAGCGCCGGGTCACCTGCCTCTCCCTCGGTCTTCCTCTCCTCCTCCACCGATGTCTATGTGTCGGGTGCCGCCGGTGGACGAGGTGCGATTTTCGTAGCCCGACCGTGCTGTGTAATATGAAATCTATTTGAGTTACGGGGGGGGGGGGTAGGTATCGAACAGCACCCCTCTTCCATTCCGCGTAATCAAACCAATTTTAAGGTGCAAATTGACTTCCAGACGGGTGGAATGAGCGGCACGGGGATCGAGGGGGGGGGGGGGGGGGGGGGTGAGTCGCCTGCTTATCCGTTGCCTGAGCACCACAAGTCAAAACATGGAAACAGACAGGTGCGCATGTGTGCTTACGGGTTTGTGATGGATGCAAAGAGGGTGGATGTGAGCGGAGGGAGGGGGGGGGGGGGGGGGGGGGGGAGTCCGCCAGCGGTCCATAAGCAGGGATTGTCGGCATTTTCCGAAACAGCGCGTGCTAAACGCTCCGACGATGCTCGCGTTAATTAGGGGCGGGCCGGCAGCGAGGACCGTCTCTTTCGGAGAGCACGATGACGCCCGGATGCTTTGTTAACATGTTGTCTCCCGCAGCATGCTCAGGGCTCGATTCAGATCAGGCCACATGCAACGTAGTCTGACAAGTGTGTGTGTGTGTGTGTGTGTGTGTGTGTGTGTGTGTGTGTGTGTGTGTGTGTGTGTGTGTGTGTGTGTGTGTGTGTGTGTGTGGGCCTGCAGGGGGTGGGGTTCAGGGCTACAGCCCACCAAAGGCTAACCAGAACAAAGTATTGCTGCTAGAGATCAAAACAACTCGCCGAATACCGCAGGTCCATGTTTCAACTCCCGATAGCTTCGTTGCAGGAAAGACTTCTCATGTGTCTTTGCGTGCGATCGGGTAGTGTGCATGTGTGCATCCGGACGCGTGTGTGTTGGTGTGTGTGTGGGTGTGTGTGTGTGGACGCGTACCCTTTCGGCAGGCACGTACAGAGTGGGAGCTTTAATGCCAGGATCATGGAGAGAGTCTCCTCTCTCGTCAGACTCGGGTCATTACCAAGCACCAAGACTCCTCCAGCCTGCTGGAGAACACTGCTGCTGGGAGGGGGGCCCTCACATAGCCAGCCTGCTGGAGGACACTGCTGCTGGGAGGGGGGCCCTCACATAGCCAGCCTGCTGGAGAACACTGCTGCTGGGAGGGGGGCCCTCACATAGCCAGCCTGCTGGAGAACACTGCTGCTGGGAGGGGGGCCCTCACATAGGCAGCCTGCTGGAGGACACTGCTGCTGGGAGGGGGGCCCTCACATAGCCAGCCTGCTGGAGGACACTGCTGCTGGGAGGGGGGCCCTCACATAGCCAGCCTGCTGGAGAACACTGCTGCTGGGAGGGGGGCCCTCACATAGGCAGCCTGCTGGAGAACACTGCTGGGAAGGGGGGCCCTCACATAGGCAGCCTGCTGGAGAACACTGCTGGGAAGGGGGGCCTCACATAGCCAGCCTGCTGGAGGACACTGCTGGGAGGGGGGCCCTCACATAGGCAGCCTGCTGGAGAACACTGCTGGGAAGGGGGGGCCCTCACATAGCCAGCCTGCTGGAGGACACTGCTGCTGGGAGGGGGGCCCTCACATAGCCAGCCTGCTGGAGAACACTGCTGGGAAGGGGGGGCCCTCACATAGCCAGCCTGCTGGAGGACACTGCTGGGAAGGGGGGCCTCACATAGCCAGCCTGCTGGAGGACACTGCTGGGAAGGGGGGCCTCACATAGCCAGCCTGCTGGAGGACACTGCTGGGAAGGGGGGCCTCACATAGCCAGCCTGCTGGAGGACACTGCTGGGAAGGGGGGCCTCACATAGCCAGCCTGCTGTGCCAAATGGTGAGGCACTCGCATTACGGTTTTGCGGTTTGTTTGCTTCCTTTCAAATGCAGCATAGCGGTTCACCAGAACATTCTGGAAACAAACACGAGTGATCTGCTGATCCTCAAAAGCCTGCCTGTGGGAGGGTGAATCAATACCCAAATAAAGTCTATCAGTGCAACCCCACTTCGTGTCAAGCCATAGGCAGTTGAACCGTATGGACTGAGAGGTGAGGAGAGCATGTATATGAAGGGTGGGTGTTATTGGAGGGGGGATAAGGGGGTGGAGAACCTGGCAACCTGGAAGTGGCTAACACCCAGAAGTCCCCTAAACCTCCTACGCCCAAACAATGCTTCTAAAGCTAGTGTGCAGCCAGCAGGAAACTGGACAAAAACATATAGAACAAAATCAAACATTATGCTGATGTGAAATCTGCTGGGATGTTCTCTAGACCGACTCCCCTGCAACGGGTCAATTTCAGCTGACAGAGTGTGTGTATGTGTATGTGTGTGTGTGTGTGTGTGTGTGTGTGTGCGCACGTGTGCATCCTTGTTTGTGTACGTATGCATGCGTGTGTGTGTGTGTATAGGTGTTGACAGCCCTGCCTCCCAGGAGAGGTCAGCCACAGACCCAGACCCAGGAGAGCTGAGCTTGTGCTGATGAAAGGGGCCACCGTGGGCCCTGTGACAGAGGCCCCTTAACAGCAGGCGGCAGGCGCTGTTCCGACACCTCGCAGGTGGATATCTTGGCTAATAATGTTACCACAGTGCTGTCACCAGGTTTCCCGACTACAAGTAGCTATTCAAGGGGTCGTTGAGGACTCGGTCGTTAATGTTGCGATGCAGATTGCTGCATTTAACGTGCGCTAAAGGGATTTCGTGTAGATAACAGCAATGCGCCGGAGTGCAGGGAGCGATCGGGGCTAATTACAGGCATTTTCAGCGAGCTCCTGAATGACACACCTGACACAATGAGAGCTCCGAAGACGAGAAGGAACTTAATCACTCTCTACGCCAAAAGGCCGCGTCCTTCGCTGAAACCTGGTGGCCCGGGAAAGGCTCGCACGCAATCTCATTCACTGACAAGTAAAAAATAAATAAACCGACACTTACCTGTTGCGGAGCGGCCCAGGGGGTCAGACAGCCGGAGAAGCAGGGGAGAGGGGGGAGGAGACATGGAAGACAAAAGAAAAGAAAGGACGAGTTCAACGTGACGCCCTGCTGAACTGAACCGCAATCAATGCTGCATTATGACAAGAGAGAGGCGTCCTTAGACTGTCCTGTGTGTGTTTATGTAGAGAGCACAAGGTCAGCTTCCATCACTAGTTGGCTCATCTCTATTCCCGTTCCCAGTGACAGGGCTGCACAGCCCCTGTGGGTAAACCCTGTAGTAACCCCTGTAGGTGAACCCTGTAGGTAAACCCTGTAGGTGAACCCTGTGGGTAAACCCTGTAGTAACCCCTGTAGGTAAACCCTGTGGGTAACCCCTGTAGTAACCCCTGTAGGTGAACCCTGTGGGTAAACCCTGTAGTAACCCCTGTAGGTAAACCCTGTGGGTAACCCCTGTAGTAACCCCTGTAGGTGAACCCTGTGGGTAAACCCTGTGGGTAAACCCTGTAGGTGAACCCTGTAGTAACCCCTGTAGGTAACCCCTGTGGGTAAACCCTGTAGTAACCCCTGTAGGTGAACCCTGTGGGTAAACCCTGTAGGTGAACCCTGTAGTAAACCCTGTAGGTGAACCCTGTAGTAAACCCTGTAGGTGAACCCTGTGGGTAAACCCTGTAGTAACCCCTGTGGGTAAACCCTGTAGTAACCCCTGTAGGTAACCCCTGTGGGTAAACCCTGTAGTAACCCCTGTAGGTAACCCCTGTGGGTAAACCCTGTGGGTAACCCCTGTGGGTAAACCCTGTAGTAACCCCTGTAGGTGAACCCTGTGGGTAAACCCTGTAGGTGAACCCTGTAGTAAACCCTGTAGTAACCCCTGTAGGTGAACCCTGTAGGTAAACCCTGTGGGTAACCCCCGTCTGACAGCACAGTAGCCTGGAGTCAAATCTCCACGAGAGCAGCTCCAAGCTTCTCCTAACATCTACCAGCGAGCAGCTTATCAGCTGGCTGCTGCGCGTTAAGAGACTTTCCAGAAGCTTCCGCTCCTCCTCTCCTCGGGTCTCTTTGAGGTGTGTGACAGCGTCGACGACGTGACATTTAAGCCTCCATCTCCAGAATCTAAAGTGGATGTAGAGGCTGCCCCGTGTCAGGGTCATGGTGTTGAGTCACTTCTATCAGTCATACAGGGGGAGCTGGTGTTACCCTCGCTCCAACACACACACAGACACACACACAGACACACACACACACACGCTTCATTGCTTACAGCCATCATTGTTTAGTTTAGCAAACACATCTGGGTTTGGAGACAGATCCATTTAGGAGTGTTGTTACTTCCCTCCTCCCAACAGAATCAGACTTTCAGTTGCACAAACACAGAATTTACTGGGGCAGAATGGCGCTAAGAATAAACATGTACGGAACTAAAAAATGTTGGGGGGCAAGTAGGTAAACTAACAACTTTAAACAATCTGAAGTATACAAATAATATAGTAATTCGTATTAAAAGTATATAATGATATATTGTCATTCTCTCTCCTCTCTTTGGACTCTCCTTGTCCTGAACTCCTTTCCTGTGTGGATGTGATCATGATGCGTCCCCATAATGCTAAGGGGAGGAAGTGTCATGTTAGCTGGGCCCTGCTCACAGGAAGTTGATTGAAATCGTATACCACCGCCTGCGCCAGCCTCTAGAATGTTCTAGCCCTAATAAGCACATTATTATTAGCTCCTACTGAGCTGTACAATACCTCACATTTTTACACCTACAGCTGTATGAAAGGCTCTGTGTGTGTGTGTGTGTGTGTGTGTGTGTGTGTGTGTGTGTGTGTGTGTATTTTGAACAGTAATTTATAAATCAAATGGACTGATTGGCAGGCTATCCATTCACCAGAACATAAACACACATGCGCTTCACCACCAGGTGAACTCCCCTGTCCGCTCACTAAGGTCAGCAGATCACTCCTTATCAGTGGTCCCAAAATCAAGGAAACTTAGAGGGGATCGCTCCTTCTCTGTCGCGGATCCCAAACTATGGAACGCGCTGCCCCTGCACCTTAGACAGGCAGCGTCCTTATCCGTCTTTAAGTCGGCTCTAAAGACTTAAAGTCTTTTTACCTTAGCTTTTGAGTGATGTGTTGACTTTTACCGTATACAGTGTTGTCTCTGTTGAGTTTTTACCAATTGTTGTGTTGTTTTTACTGTGTATAGTGTGTGTCTATTTATTACGTTTTTAATATTGCTATGTACTGCACTTTGGTCAACCGTGTTGTTTTAAAGTGCAATAGAAATACAGTTGGATTGGATTGGATTGGATACTCAACGCTATAGTAACGAGCAGAGCTAACCTGATTGGCCGAGGGTCATAAACCGCCTCCATGTGCACAGCTAATTATCTGTGTTTTTCAAAGGCCTAGCATGCAGTTTAGAGTGATGGTGTTTATGGTGTTAATGGCAGAGGTTGGAGGCTGGTTTGGCCTCTGGGGCAACAGGCCAGATGGACTTTTCATGGGCCACGTTGCTGCTAGGAGGTCTGGTGTCAAAAGGACCTGTTTCGGAGCGTGAAGTTCTGCTCAGTCGCCTTCAGTTGCTGTGAAGCTTGGAATATCTCTCCGGAGGAATCTATTGAGGCTTGGGTACTGCGATACCTGTTACATATAATGTGTGTGTTTTTATTTATCTGTATTTATTGATATTGATGTTTGTTGATGTGTTCTTTTATCTCATTTGTGTACGGTGTCCTTGAGTGTTGAGAAAGGCGCCTTCCAAATAAAATGTATTTTTATTATTATTATTATTTATGATACCCCAAGATAAAATCTCAAAGTTAAAATGACAGTTTGTCAGTGACTAGGTACATTTGTTCACAACTTGTCCCCTTCTGCTCCATAATGACTCTTAACGAGTTCAACGTTTTTTAAGAGCGATGTCTTGACCTTGTACTAGGAGACACCAGACTCAGAGAGAGGTAGGGCAGAGTCGAGCCTCATGGAGGCAGGGCACACGGAGAGATGAAAAAAGAGGAAAAGGATGATTTAATAAAAAGTGTAAAGGAAAAAAAAAAGATTTGTTCCTCATTTGTCTGCTTTTTTATGCATGTCCATGAGTGTGTGTGCGTGTGTGTGTGTCAGTGTAAAAAGTCTGTATGAACGACACTGACAGTAATAGAGAGGCAGAGATAAGAACGTGAGTTGGAAAGCCAAAGTGTCCAGAGTGAAGTGCACCTCTGGACAAAACTGACAGCACTTCACTGGACAAGGGATGCGCTCTAAAGAGGCAAGCCCCTCGACAATAAGCTGGTTTGTGACAACCCAACGCACAAAGAAAGGAACCCGCGTTTGTTGGTTTGTGTCAGAGTCAAGAGCAGTGCGCAGTCGTGTGCAGTCGTGCGTTTTTTGGTCGGCGGTTTCGACAGTTGTACACAAAGTCATGAGTTGCTGATCCATCAACATCTGATTAAAGTGTCACGCTTCGCTATTCTTTTAGCCCCCCCCCCCCCCCCCTCAGTCTCCGAGGGTTCTTCATCTCTGCTCTAAGTCAGCGCTGAGGAGGTTAGGGGGGGAGAACATTTTCCAAGTGACAGGTGTTCTGCATCTTTCCTTTGCCTACACACCCGTGGTGGAAAAGGTAGGGCGACAGACGGGAGCGGAAGGGAACGGGGGTTTGGCTCGATTTTTCCTCTCGTGACGCGCGACGAGAAAGGAAAGCACGGTGGCTGCAGACGAGGTGGAAGGAGAGAGAGGACGATTAAATCAAATGAAGGATGGCACTTGACAGGTACTGTCAGACTGTGTATTTGTGCCTCGGCAGTGTCTAATCCACCCCCCCCCCCCCACACACACACACACACACACACGGATCACTGATCAGACGAGTGGAGAAAACAACACCTCTGTATTTGTGAAATCCAATACACATTTTGACATGCGAGACTGGGATTGCTGCGAGTCTTTTTTGCATGTGTGATGTCTTCCTGGTGAAAGACGCCTGGGAGCTGTTCTCGGGATCCGACTGGCGCCTCCTGAAGGGGGGCACGGCTTGGGTGGAGACGATCCCATCAACAGTACGGATCCATGGAGCCTCTCAAAGTCATTTGCAAGTGCTGCAAAAACAACTGTCTCTGTTCGAGACGCCTAAAATGAAGGTAAACGGGTGGAAATCTATTCAGAGTATTGATATGAGACTATGGACTTTTAAGGAAAGGTCATGATTTGAAATGAAATAAAAACCTACAGGAAGCTTGTTGACCAGAAACAGAGAAAAAAACAGAGAAAAACAGGCGAAGGGAAAGAGAAGTAGAGAGAATGAGAGACAGGGAGAGAGAAGAGAGGATTAGAGAGGCTTTGACCACCGCTGTGACCTTTCCACATTCTAAATGAAGACTGGACCTGATTCTTTTTGCTCCATTATCACACACACACACACCACACACACACACACACACACACACACACAGACACACACACAAAGTAAGGATGGACACCTAGCCTGAAAGCTACTGGGTGTTAATAGCTCTCTACCACTCTCCTCTGTATTACAGCTCTACACAGAACAGTAACTAGATAGAATGTACAAGTTCACGAGTTCATCCTCACAATATATTCCATAGGACCTCAGGTTAAAACACGTGTTGATATAACACCATCAGTTTCCTGGTAACTTTTGAATGTTTTCGTCTCGTCCGCCTTCCGAAACGTGACAGGACATATTTATCGCCGCCTGTTAATGTGGATTTGTGCTCGACAATACGCAACGTTGATTAAAGAATTGATTTGAGATAAATAATAATGTTTTAGCAAGAGGCTGTGACACTTTCCCAGTCCTGCTAGTGATGATGTGTCTGAAGGTGACACAAGATGACACAGTGTCGTCTAGGTGACCGCTTCCCTGCTCAGATTATCACGGCACGCTCGTCTGCCGCTTCGGATCAATACCACTTATTGTCGGAAAGGTTGCGGGAGTTTTTTGTTTTTTTTCCCTTCGTAATTAGTTTTTGTTACAGCGTTGTTCCTATGGCAACCGTTTGCCGTGCTAAGTAAACAAAATGTCCTTAACAGTGGAACATTAGGAGCGCGAGAACGGTCTGATGTGATTGAATGAATCAAATCTCTCGAGTGTCGACTGAGAAAACTGAGAACTGCATAATCACAACATGAGGTGCTCGATGTATAATAGATTAAGAACTGTACTTAATAACTAGTCTCTGGCAGCCTTACACCAGCCGCTTTAATCTACCTGAATATCAAAACACGACATTTGATTTATCAATATCCGTCGACTGCGCCTGCTGTTGTCATCATCTAAAGCGCTCCCAAGTTGGGGAGGTGGGCGAGGAGAGATCATCTGAGATATTTAGAGAGACTGAGAAAGGGAGAAAGTTGAAAGAACAAGACGTCTCTCTCTTTAATAAGGTTATTTATCCGATCTGTGTGTAGGTGCTGTTTACGAAACGCCAGTGGCGCTAAGACGCACGCAGCCTAAGACTCTTCGGCTGACTGCACACAGACTATACGGTTTCGTGTGCAATGTTCTTGACGCGAATCATACCGAATCTTCGATGTGACCTGCGCGAAGTGAGCGACGGTGTCGATCCCTTGGCGTGATTGGCATGCGACGCGCGACGCCAACGATCTCAGAATAACGCACGATGGGGGTAATCACTGAAAAGCTTTCAAGTTCCTGTGTGATTCAGAACAGCCCAAAGTGTCAGTAAGGCCTTTATTAGCGGGAGCTGGAGGACGCCACATTTCTCTGGACTCCGGATGAAGTGATTGCTGGAGGGCCCTCGCCCGGGGCACAAGGACACACCTTCCTATCAGGGTATCAAGACATCTCTCGCCACGGAAATGGAGCCCTTTCACGTCTGGGCTCCATGCTCCGGCTAATGCACGCTATGCTACGTGCGTGTGTGCGTACGTTCGAAGAGGGTAGGGGCGGCGAACACACTGAAGAAAAAAGTTATTACGGATCCGGCGAAAGGTTGGCGAAGAGCGCTTTTCTGATTGCGCCCGTCGTGTTCTTTTACATTTCCTGTTATCAAGCCGGTGGTGGCAGACAGCGAGAAGGGCTACTCATTAAACTGGGAGGTGTGTTGGAAGGCTAGGACACATCAACTTGCCCCGCTTCTTACATTGTTATTCTGGCCCAATAAAGCGCACATCAGCACATCCACACCTTCCTGGGTTATTAAGTAACCACTGAATGTGATTAACATAATAAGTGGCGCATTAGGGGGAAAAGAAGGAGAGAAAGAGAGAGGAGCGAATGAGAGAGAGAGAGGAGAGGGGGCGGGGAGGTGTGGGAGTGCTGCTTTTTGCAGTTCAATGCTGAAAAGCCATTTTCAACATGTGAAATGAGGGGGCCAATCATCAGTAATGGATGCAGATGATCGTCTGGATCTTGCTCACCTAGGGGACCGGCTCCGTGGCTCCGCCCACCCCGGGCAAACTGAACCAGTCAGATGAGGGCAAGGGAGCGCATGCGCAAAACTGTCGACTCTCTCCGCCGCTCTCTCTTCCTTTTCCCCTCCCTGCCCTGTCTCTCTCCACCCCCTCTTCTCCTCCCACGCATCTCTCCACCTCTCACTCCCAGCACCACCCCACCCCCCCACCCCCCACCGCTCCCCCTGAAAAGCCATAATCTCAGCCTTGGCCCGAAGGTCAGTCTGGAGAATGGATGAGTCTCGGAGCAGCTAGTTGTCTTTCTCTCTGGGCAGCTTCTTCCTCTGGCTCACAGGTCCCAGTGTGGTGTTCATTTGCTTGTGGTGTTCATTTGTTCATTTGTGTGTGTGTGTGTTCGGCCAGTTTTCTGGCGTGCTGCGTTTGTGCTGAGGAAAATTGTGGTGGGTATGTGTGTGTGTGGGTATGTGTGTGTGTGTGTGTGTGTGTTTAGGCTGGTTCCGGTGTGCTGTCTGCATGTTAAGGCAGTCTTTCGGCAGGGTGCCCAAGCTCTCCGGCTGAACCACCTCCTTCACGCTCGGAGGAGTGAAATCTTGATGCGTGCTTCTGTTCATCTCCTCTCCCTCTCCCCTAGCCTCGACTGTCCCAGCAGGGTCACTGGAGGGAAATAAGACCCGCCTCCCCATCACCACTGCACAGGAAGTGGACTAGGAAGCACGAGAGGCACTCGCAAAAAACCCCAACCACCGACAAACGCACGCCTGCGCGACACAGGTGTGAGACTGTCAGACTGTGTCCAAAACACAGTGGATGTGACAACTCAATACGGAGCCAATATTGTGTCTAGTAGCAAAGGTCTTCAAATGTCAAGTCAGCACGCCAGGGCCGAGCCAATCAGCTTCCTGGCGGACGAGCCACCGCCAGCTGGTCATGCCCCGCTCTCTCTCTTCAGCCTCCCAGGACGAGCCAAGGTAGGGGAGTAGCCAATCATACGTTACCCTTCCAGAACTTGCATAGGAGCCACACAAACCCAGAGACAGACACACACACACACACACTCAGACAAGCACACACTCGGCTCGATAAAACTTGGCGAGAGAGAAGGCCATGTCAACAGCAATGTCCCTAATCAAAATCAAAGGCCCGCAAATACAGTTAGCCAGAGAGACGCTCTCCCCTTGCCAGGAGCTTCCCCGTGTAGACAGCTGTGCTGCCCTTGGCCGTGTGTGTGTGTTGTGTGTGTGTGTTGTGTGTGTGTGTCTGAGAGAAAGAGAGACAGACACGGATGGGGACGGCAGAGGACAGCCGTGTCAGACAAGGCGTCACCTCTCGTCCCTGCGCCTTTCAATCGTCTCACGACCTCGTCCCCCCAGATCGTCTCACAACCTCGTCCCCCCGGATCGCAACATCACCGCGGAGGGACGTAAAAACACCCCCCCCCCCCCCCCTGTCTGCCAGAGCTCTTAAACCACGCTAATCATGCCTGGGAACAGCGCTGGAGGTACTGGGGATAATCGCAGAAACAAAATGCTCGTTGTTTTTGAACTCAAGCACCAGCTGAAGTGGAGAGTTTCCCCGTGTGTCGGCCACTTTAAGAGCTGAAGTATGACGGACCATTAGTACAAACAAATGAACCAAACTGGGCTGGTTCCTGAATACTCAAAACCAGGCTAATGGTTTTAATGATCTACACAATCTGCCCTGGTGCAGACTTTGACAGAGAGAGCGAGAGAGAGACAGAGAGAGAGAGACAGAGAGAGACAGAGAGAGAGAGAGAGAGAGACAGAGAGAGACAGAGAGAGAGAGAGAGAGACAGAGAGAAAGCAAAAGCAGCAGAGGGAAAGTAGGAGACAGTTTAAAAGTATTGAGTTCAAATAGAAAGAGAAGTGGACCAAGAGGGGAGGGGGCACAGGTGTAGCGTTCATTGGCAGAGACTGCTAGTGCAAGTGGCCATCGGTGGCCTGTGAGATCCATAGCTCCATTGTTTGGTGCAGTTCAACTTGGAGGCTGTGATATATACAGGCCTTTTCCCTTCTTCTGCTCAACCAATCAGCTTCATTGCTGCACGTCCTGCAGTTTCGAAGGAAAACATCGCCCGAATTTCAATAGTTTGGACCGAGCTGCAGACGCACAAAAAACAGACATAAACACAGCTAGACAGAGATTCCTGCCTCCAGGGTTAGAATGCTCTCTTATTTTTATTTCTCTGTTTCAATTTCAATTTGAAGTGGAAGGCATCGTTAATATATCTTCCAACATTCCACTCTATGAGTGCTATGCGAGGAAGTTGCAATCCTTTTTTTTTGTCGACAATAGGTTTGACAGCCAGTACTGCTCTGACCGAGTTATATCTAAGTGATCCTACTTGAAACTCTTTCGATATGCCTTCATAAATCAATCTAGGCTGTCCTGAAGGAGGGTGAGGGGTGAGGTAGTGGGTAGTCAGCATGCCCAGGCTGCCATGCCAACAGTGAGGAGGGTCAGTAGACAGCCCCCTGTAATGGAAACCCTGTGATTTATTAGGGCGCGTCGCAAAACCGCCGCCAGAAGACAAATAGGCCGTGGGATACCTTCCACGAAAACCTCCCCAAACAGACCCCGCCCCAGACCCCGCCTCCCCGGGCATCGACCCTGCCAGGCGCCACAGAGGACCGCGTGCCACGTCTTGGGATGAAAGAGTGCCCGTAGGATGTCCCTCAGCGAGGTCACGGGGTCAGAGATGTGTTTTGTATGTGAGAAATGAGAAATGAAGAGAGAGAGATGGACAGAGAGAGTGTGACTGGTGGGGGTGGAGCAGGGGGGAGGCGGGGGGGGTGGGGGGGGGCGTCATGTGACAAAGCAGCGAAGGGTGAGAGTAGGTTAATAACTTGACCTGAACTTAGATCAAAGAAAACGGGAGCACCTTGTTTACTTTTACTTCAGCAAGACACACACCATGCACACGCGCATGCACAAACACAAGCACGCACACATGCACGCACACACCGATGCACATACACCAACCCTTAAGCATAACTCTGGCCTCTCTTTGTCCTCATTCCTTGCCCTCATTCCTTGTCCTCAGTCCTTGTCCTCAGTCATTGTCACCACTGTTTATCCTCAGTGATTGCACTCAGTCCTTTTCCTCAGTCCTTGTCCTTGTCCTCAGTCCTTGTCCTCAGTCCTTGTCCTCAGTCCTTGTCCTCAGTCCTTGTCCTCAGTCCTTGTCCTCAGTGTTTGCCCTCACTCCTGTTCCCGGTGAGTGGGAACTACTCCAGTTCTACACACTTCCTGTGGGAACAGGCAGCCTGACTCATTCGATAATGTCTCAGAGGACCCCCCATAACCTCTTCCTGTTTCCGGTGACTACACATCATACCCTGTTTATGTAGGCCATGGTATTCACCCAGAGGACCAAAAAAACAAACGCATAATTAACAGAAAAGTACTGTAGAGAGACCACTTCCTGTTTCCAATGCTGCATAACATGCTGAAGTCATGTGGATCTTGGCTATCAACCAATGGAATCATTATTGACATGAGCTGGGGAACTGTTCTGTACTGTAGCAGGAACAAGGCACATACATCTACAGATCTGTCTGGTCAGAGCCCATCTGAGTTACCATGGTAAAATATTTCACCATGGTAACTTGGAGCAACCTTCTCCTTCACTGTATCCATCCTACGTACGTACTAATTGCGAGTCCTCGCAATATGGTGGTGAAGAGGGTGTGTGCAGGCCAGCGGGGCTCTCTAGCAGCTTCACCACCCGCCATCTGGCTACCTGTGCCATCCACAACCAGCCTGGGTCACATTTCCCTCCGTGGGGTTTAAATCATCTCGTTCCACGCGCAAAAGTGTACGCGCGCTTTGCGATATTCGATCGGCTGACGCGCGTTGGCTGAAACCAAAAAGAACGGTTTCCCTTTCATCCTTGAGCATTTGCTAAGCTCTGAGTTTAGGGAGACTGGAGCCCACCTACCTGGGTTCACCTCAGAGGCACCTGACTGGAGTTTTACAACTTCCAGTACACGTACGTTCCAACAAAGCCATTCTTTCATACATATCCTTCCAGAGAGCTTTGCTTCTGGCAACGTTAGCCCATCCTGGCAGTTGGTAGAGTGAGCAGAGGACACTGCTACTCTCCACATCCTGCCAGCCAAGACAAAAGGCCCGCGGAGCTACGCGCTCATGTGCACGGGTAATTGCTAACGAGAGAGAGCGGCGTGATTGATTCGTTGACGGCGAGCACTCATCCTCGCTATCTGCTCCCTTGTACTTGGAGACTTCTTTTGTCACCTTGGAACTGAGGCAACGCAAATTCATTTTTCTTCCCTCAGACTCTCTCTCTCTCTCTCTCTCCCTCTCTCTCTCTCTCTCTCTCTCTCCCTCTCTCTCTCTCTCTCTCTCTCTCTCTCTCTCTCGCTGTCTCTCACGAGTTCTCTTATTCCTCTCTCTCTCTCCTCTCTCTCTCTCTCTCTCTCTCTCTCTCCCTCTCTCTCTCTCTCTCTCTCTCTCTCTCCTCTCTCTCTCTCTGTCTCTCACGAGTTCTCTTATTCTCTCTCTCTCTCTCTCTCTCTCTCTCTCTCTCTCTCTCTCCCCCCTCTCTCTCTCTCTCTCTCTCTCTCTCTCTCTCTCCCTCTCTCTCTCTCTCTCTCTCGCTCTCTCTCTCTCTCTCTCTCTCTCTCTCTCTCTCTCTCCCCCTTTCAAATCCTTCGCTCAGAACGGACTTTGTAATGAGACTGTCGAGAATTACGCAGCCTGCGGGAAAAAAAACTTGAAATGAGCCCTGTTGAAACACAAACCCCTTCATCTAATGAAGTCCCCTGGACATGTCTGACCCTGGGGGTCCTGGGGAGGGGCCCTCCACTGCCCCGCCCACGTTTGTTTACAAATCTGCAAAGCAGGGAGACGACCGTAGAACGCAGCGCACGGCCAGAAGGCAGCGCTTCAAACAGCTCGCTGTTCCAGGCATTTCCAGGCATTTCCGGGCTGTTCAGGGCTTGGTGGGTCACTTCTGATGAAGCTGATGAGGCGAGGGGGACTGGCAGAACGCCCTCAAGTCTCCAAACGCAGATCCTCGTGTTTATTCATATAGGATTGTTAAACCGTGCATGTGCTAAACTATTCAGGGTTTACTGAAGTGAGTTGCTCGCTTTCCCCTTGGTAGGCTAGATTTGGATCAGGTGATTAATACAGAAGGAAAAACGCTTCATTTGCCGATTGCTTGTGTTTGACGCTTAATATGGCGAATTAAGCTGATGCAGTCATTAAAGAAATGAGGATGAGGTCAGTTCTGAGAAGGCATGGCCTCAGAGAAGAGGACGGAAGGAGGGAGGATGAGGACCTCCAACATGATTCTTCTCTACACTGGCTCCCAGGGTTCATCTGTCTACTTTTATCTCTCTCTTTTCCCTCCTTCCTCTTTCTCTCTCCATCCCTCCTTTCTTCCATGCACGGGCTGTTGTGTTGTGTGTTGTTCTTCAGACTGGTGTATCTTATATAACATACATTTGTATGTTACATTTGTCTTAATGTACATTTGTCTTAAATCACTTTAATCTGTACATACCCTGTATATTCTGATTATACTGTTCATACTGTGTATATTCTGAGTATACTTACAGTATATTTATTATATTCTGTTGTAATAACTGTTTTGCACTTCTGTTGGATGCTAACTGTATTTCGTTACCCTGTACTTGTACCTGTGTAATGACATTAAAGTTGAATCTAATCTAATCTAATAACAGTACTCAGCAAAGCTTTGGTGTATCCAAAACTACATTTGCCGGCTGAGCAACCAGGGACTCTTGTCGAGATCATTTACCTGAAACAATAATATATATATATGTATATTATTGTTTCAGGTAACGAGGAAACGTCACTCAACGGTTTCCGTCTCTCCACGGCCATGAGCCGCATTACAACCCTGCTACCCAGTCAAGACCTGGCCACGCTGGCGCACACATAGCAAGAAACATCCAGATTACAGTCATTTCCACCGGTGGCTTGAGACCGCCACTTAGACGTCTTTATTCTGATGGAGCCAAACAACACCCTTCTCTGGAGGCATAACAAGTACTAACTACAGGATGCCACCAAAATTGGTTGTAGAACAAGGAGGACTCCTCCACCGCCGCCACTTTTACAAGGCTAAAGATGGCCTTGAAACACTTGCCGGTCCTCATCGCACACAGGAAGCTTTGGTTATCATCTCAATTGGCGGGAAAATAGCATTATCATCTCCTACCCTGCCACTGGGCTCGGCTCAACAAATTGATTCCCATCCACTGTTCTACATCCCAGGTCCATTTGAGAAACTGCGTCGATACTTGTCAGTGGCATGCATATTGTAATTTATGTTGCTATGACACGGGAATGGGATATGGGGGGGGGGGGGTAGGAAGAGAGGGAAAAAGCAAGAGAGGCTATAAGAGAGAGGGAGGAGAGGGAGTGAGAGAGAGAGGGAGGAAGAGAGAGAGGGAGGAGAACGGGAGGGAAGTGTATACAGAGAGGTAGAGGAGGAGAGGGAGACCAACCCAGAGAGGACCTGAAGTTAGAGGAAGGTTCACTAAAGTACACGGCCTGTACACCTGGCTCAGAGAAGGGGGATTACTGATTGCTAGCTCAGTTAATGCAGCTCCCTCTTTAGGTAAAGTCCGTCTGCGATCATCGCTGTCTGAATGACCAGAGCAGAGTTAATGTCAGGGTCAACAATACTCCAGAGGCTTTAAATGTATCCTTGAATCCTCCCTGTGTTTTGTTGTCTATGATTGGACCACGGACCAGACTCTTGTTTACAGCAGCTCTGCGAGGTCGAGCTCCGTTGCAAATACACACCAAATATCCCCACCATCAGAAAAGAGGCAAGGGGTGCCGGAACCATCAGAAGAGACAGCAAATGGGCTTTTTGCGATTTGAAACAGTCATTTCCAGGGTAAAAATAGCAGTTTAATGTAGCCACCGATGGAAGGGAATTTGAATACATAGCAGAGCACTGCTGTAAGTAGAATCTTTGCTATTCCACTGAGGGTGGTGCATTTCCTCCACATCACTGGCATAGTGCATCCTTTTCAGGAGATTGTCAGAAAAGGGCTTTTCTGGGAACGTAAAGGACCGCTTTCTCCTCAAACACGCGCATAAAAAGTGCAGCACACGACAACTGTATTCACGATAATACCACATGGCTCCACGGTGAAAAGCACAAGGCTATCGACTGACCCTGGTATTATCAGGCAGCCTATGAGTCTAACGATTCAACTCAGCCATACAGTGCTAGTGGTGGCATCGGGGGGGGGGGTGGGGGGGGGGGGGGGGGGGGGGGGGGACGACAGCAGGAAGCCTGAACCACCCTTTATTCTGGTTCAACGACTCGACACAAACACTGAAACAGGAAGTCAGACTGCTGAAGCTGTGCGTTTCTATTCTTTCTCCTCTCCTCTCCGACTGGATCGCTCCCGATGGAAGACGTTAAATAGCTTTTTTTTTGGGTGAGTTTCTTTTCTTTTTTTTTCATACCTCTCGTTTCTCTTAAATGGTGGCGTCACGCTACAGCGGTCTGCTACTGATACAAGGGTTATGGCTAAGCGGAAACGGGAGAGGGGGGGGATAGAACAGATAAGGGCATTACAGGAGGGAAATGGATTTGGAAAACATTAATCCCATACTTTTTGGTAAAGGTTTTGGGGGGAGGGGGGAGGGGGTGGGATTAATAAATCTAAATATTCGGGTTGGAGAACATTCTGCAGGTGAATATGGAAGGATAACAGCAGATAAGTTGTTCTGCGTCATCGAGGCATGAAAATCCTGCCCCGTTATTTCCCAAAGGAAGTCCTTGACAATGAATAGACGGTGATGGACCTTTCCTTTCATGTTCTTGTCATTTGCTGCTTGACCTAATTCCACAGTTCTCCCTGCGACACCCCTTGCTAATGGACTTTCTCGTGTAGAGTGGCTGTATTCACTTCAGAGAGAGTGCACCGGTATAACACAGCCTCATTCAGGCACCTTTTAGAAGCCTGCTTGGCCACATTTGGCTGAGTCCCATGTCTGCAGTGCCACAGAGGGCGGTAGCCGTGCCACAGTTCACCCAACCGTGAGGTGGCACAGGAAACACTTCAGGAACATGATCTGCTCCTCCAGGAAGTGTACAGACCCAAGGTTTTCACTTGTCCACATCCTCAACACACAAGTTGAGCCTTCTCACTGAGATGTACGCGGTCGAGGGTAACAACATGGGGTTTTTAGCGAAACATCACATCCGTGTGTGTGTGTGTGTGTGTGTGTGTGAGTATATAGTGTCCCAACCGCTAACAGACCCAGGCATCAGACCGATGCCAGGCCCCATGAAGAGTTCCCACCCAGTTTCCCTCTCTTCCTTTGGGGCGTCATCGGCAGAGGTCACTGGTTGACGGAATCTACAAAGGTGTTGGGTGGTTGGAGGGGTACGGGGGGGGTGTAGGCGATGTGACTGATCCATGCCCATAGAACTGCCCCTCAACCAACCTAAACCCTCAAGGAAGACAAGGAAAAACTCCCTGAAAAACTCACTAGGAAGAAAAAATTGAAGAAACCTTGGAAGGAGCAATTCAGTGAGGATCCCCCTCCTCCAGGGACGGTTGAATAGAGAACCAGTAAGCACAGTCACTTATCGCAAAAGCAGCAGAAGAAAAACAGGGTGGGGAAGTTTGTGCAGGAGAACATTCGCTGGCCTGAGTGAGGCCAATGGCCAACCTAGAAGCCTGACGACCGTCCCCCCCCCCCCGAACTTTGCTGACCCCTGCTGACCCCGGCTAACCTGGACTGACACCTGGGCTGACATCTTTTCCCACAGCTGAATGAGAGCAAAGCTACACCGCTGTTTCCTAGCAACATCCGTCACGTAGGCCGACAATACGACTGTCTATCAACAGTTGAACGTTTCATGGGATCGATAAAGTGTACTTAAGTGTCTCCTAGAGAGCGGAGTGTTGTGTTCAGAGTGTGTGTTCGAGTGTGTGTTTCAGAGTGTGTGTTTCGGAGTGTGTGTTTCAGAGTGTGTGTTCAGAGTGTGTGTTTCAGAGTGTGTGTTTCGGAGTGTGTGTTTCGGAGTGTGTGTTTCAGAGTGTGTGTTTCGGAGTGTGTGTTTCAGAGTGTGTGTTTCAGAGTGTGTGTTTCGGAGTGTGTGTTTCGGAGTGTGTGTTTCGGAGTGTGTGTTTCAGAGTGTGTGTTTCGGAGTGTGTGTTTCAGAGTGTGTGTTTCAGAGTGTGTGTTTCGGAGTGTGTGTTTCGGAGTGTGTGTTTCGGAGTGTGGAGTGTGTGTTTCAGAGTGTGCGTGTGTTGGAGGTGACGGCCAAGGCTTTAGTAAATGATTTCATAAATTGCTGATTCATGTGGAAGTCGAGGGGAGGTGAGGCCCCGAAGGAGGGAAGTGAGATACAGGGAGACGGCCTCCAGGTTTGCAGGCTCCTGAAGCCCCTCTTCCTGCTCCACCTTACTCTCTACAGGCATCCCTGACAGTGACACCTCACAGGAGGGTTTCAGCAGGTTTTTGAAGTGCATGGACACTTTAGCGTTTTGAAGGTGATATCAAAGCAGCAGTATGACATCGCCCTTCTCAATCATTTTCAGATCTTCGCAGTAGAGGTGATGGGGGGTGGTCAGCCGGGGGGGTGGGTCTAAAGCGGTTGTGTCCCCCCCCCCCCCCCCCCCATAACTCCTGAGGCCATGCAGCAACGCTGAGGACTGTCACTGCATCACCAAGGCTCCATTTCTCCAAATTCCAACGATACGACTGAAGATAATCTTGTGCAGATTTAATTCCGATGCTGCGGACCTGAAGAGAACTCCTGATTGAAAGTCTCTGAGGACTACTGCATCACACTGGACACTGCAGCCAGTCCTGGTTACATTCCTGGTGCGGTTTAAAGAGCGAGGGAATTCAAAATAAGAGAGAGAGGGAGACAAAACAGAGACAGGACAGAGAGAGAGCAAGATAAAACAGAGAGAGAAATAGAGAGAGAAAGGAGATAAAACAGAGAGAGGAGAGAGGAAAAAAACAGAGAGAGAAATAGAGAGAGAAAGGGAGATAAAACAGAGAGAGGAGAGAGAGGGAGAGAGAGTGAGAAAGACAGGTACAGAGAATGATATGTGTTCCTTTCCACACACCTCCTGTGCAGTGTTGGGTAGTAACGCGTTATTAGTAACGCCGTTACGTAACGCCGTTACTTTTTCAGTAACTAATAACGTAACGCGTTGTTTTTTTAAATTCAGTAACTCCGTTAACGTTACCATACGCTGCGTTACTCCGTTCCTTTTGGATAAAAAAAGAGGGTTTGGTTGTACAACGGCACACAGTTCCAATAACATAGTGATCAATAAAGTTAATTGAATGAAAAACAAAGCATTTGTCGCATTTGTCCCACACATAATCAACACGCACCATGAAGAGGACTGGACAGGTCAGGGGCGGGCACGGTATGATGGCGAGCGAGAAGGGAAGATAAGTTTCTACTCGTGGAGGTTTTCACATTATTTTAAACTGTTTTTGAATACCAAATAAGAAAGATAGGCTTGCAGTTTATAGCCTATGAAGACTTTATGGGCTGACTGAAATAAATAGGCATTGAAAAAATACTTTGGTGTTTGTGTCAAGGTTTGTGTTGGTGCACAACGGATCATATTGCTTGGATGATTAGATCCAGTGATATGGATGCAAATTGAATTGAAACAGTTGTTTTAATCAACAGTCTGTATTACTCAGTATCAGTACAGAACTGAAATGACTGCTAGAGGGGAACTCAATCAATCAACCTTTATTTAATGGGGACATTGGAAAACGTTGTACAGTAACTAAAAAGTTACTTTCTCAGTAACGCATTACTTTTTGGTTTAAGTAACTGAGTTACTAACTGAGTTACTTTTTTACAAAGTAACTAGTACTGTAACTAGTTACTATTTTTCAGTAACTAGCACAACACTGCTCCTGTGGCAGAGGACCCTGGGCATTATGCATGCATGAATACATTAACACGGAAGTGCGCTGGGCAATGGAGATATCGCATTCAGCCTCACGCTTCGCACAAACCCACGTCAAAGAAATGGACGTGATTGGCAGGGTGGTGTGTGTGTGTGTGTGTGTGTGTGTAGGTGTGTGTGTGTGTAGATGTGTGTGTGTGTGTGTGTGTGTGTGTGTGTGTGTGTGTGTGTAGGTGTGTGTGTGTGTAGGTGTGTGTGTAGGTGTGTGTGTGTGTGTAGGTGTGTGTGTGTGTGTGTAGGTGTGTGTGTATGTGTGTGTGTGTGTGTGTAGGTGTGTGGACAGGCAAGCATGGGGGGAGAGAGAAGTGCAAGAGCATCTTTTCAGCAGCGGTCCAGTCAGGGAATGCCTCACTCTGACAGAAGAGGACAACAGTAAAAAGCACCTCTCTAATCCCCCAGCCCGCCAAACACACACATAAAAAGGAAAACAGGACAAATCAGTTACGCTTGAAAACGAACTGCATGTTAAAACCAAGTTTTGCTTTTCACTTTGGCCTACTCAAGCATGGGTAAGTGTGATGGGGTGGGAGAGAGCGGGTTGGAAGGGAGGGGGGGGGGGGGCTGAGAGTAATCAAGATAGAGAGCAAAAGACACCGAGAGAATAACCACAGAAAGGCAGGTGAGGGGAACACAGAGGGAGTGACATCCACCCAGAGAGAGAGAGGGAGAGAGGAGATAAAATACATTAAAAGTAAGAAAGTGAGAGATGTAGGGGCTTAGCAGAGCGGGAGACTGGACTGGCACTGTTGCCATGACGATGCGTTGGCGCAGGTGACGGTGCATGCTTTGCCCTGGTCTGCAGAAGAGAGGGGCGCACACCAGCTAACGCTACCTCTGCTTCAACCCTACTGGATGTTGACAAGCTCTGTGTTTGTGTATGTGTGTGTGCGTTTGTATCGGAGCACAAGTTTGCGTCTATACACCACTCGACAGACAGTCAATGTTACTCAGTGTGATATTTTCCGAGGGACGACTTAGTTCGCGTTTCAATCCATGGCAAAATGAGCCAATGGCGGAACAGGAAGCGCAGCGTGGCCTTTGCGCTTCCCGTGTCGCCTCAACCGTGATGGATGAAAGGAGAGCAGGCTGAGGTGGTTTGGCACGATTGGGCATGAATGTGCCCTTGCGCACACACACACGTACCCCCCTCCTGTCCACTCTCACACGCTGGCAGAAATCTGTTTTATCCAGGGGAGAGTCACGTTGATGCCCCCATTCTGCTAAAACCACACACACACCACACACTGACACATGCGCGCGCACACACCCACGCCAAATTCAGCCATCCTTATGTCGTTCAGTCTGTGTCCGCCATGTGCTGCTCGGCGTGGCGTCCAGGGGCTGCTGACAAAGCACTATCCACCACCACGGACAATGTGTGTGTGTGTGTGTTTACACGTCATTCTAATGGGGGGGGGGTAGGTTTCACGACACCAGGTTAACCATTTCACAGCCAGTGACTTTCAAATGCCCCGTACAAGATTAGATTGCTACCAATGTGACTTTAGCCGATGGCTTAATGGCGTGGCAGGCGAAAGACAAATAAACCTTTTCACAAATTAACAAGCACAGCCAACGAGACAGCACTGCCATTAATCCCTCCGTCTGTCCTTTTTAGATGGATGCCTCTACAACCAGCTTTGGAGGCATCCACCCTCGGTGTTATTTTCAACGCCGTGCTCTGAAGGTTGGCTTTGGCTTTGTAAGTTGGACTGGAGCTTTCCTTCACTCCAACAGAATCATCCAAATAAATAACCAAAGCTAATAAATGAAAAAAAACCCTGATTAAACAGATTAAACAAGGAGCCAGGATCTTAGAAAAGAAATATGAAAATAACCATAATCAAAATCAATGCAAACAATCAAACTCTCATGATGCAGGGGTGGGGGTGGGGGGGGGGGGACCCTTTGGAGAGAGAAGCTGTTTCTAACTAGTGGGTAGTGAGGAGAGAGTGTGGCATTTCATATCAAACACCAGCAGAAGAGAATGCCCCTGCCATTAACGGCCCTGAAGCAGCTTGATCATCCAATCGTGGCAGAGAGGACGGTTGCCAAGGCTACCTCTAAGTGAAAAGTTCTCTGTGGAGTCACAAAGAAATGTCTGGCTCAGTGAGTCAGTTTATGGAGCTATGCTAGCAGTCTATAGCCTCACCAACAGGAAATAAAGTACAACAAAAGAAACAGAATATCAGGCCTTTCAGGCCTTTGAATATCAGTACACCTCAGTTTGAAAGGGTGATCGACAAGAAATGTCATTTAGAGGTCATTTTAACATTTACCAGTAATGTTAAACTATGAGCAAGGCCAGCTGTAACAACCCTGTTACTACTGACACAAACTGCTCCGTCCAGCGACTAGGACATGACAGGAAGTGAGCATTGGGGTCTCCTACCTGAGTGACCAGGGGCTCCAGTAGCCTCTCCACTGTCAAGGTGCGGATCTCCAGGCTCTTGGGGTCCCATTTCAGCAGGATGGAGAAGTAGGCGGTCGTCATGGTACCTGTGAGGAGCAGAGAGGCAGGGAGAGTTTAGGAAAATGGAATCCAGCAGTTGTCTGCTTTAAGATAAGGCTGGGTGTTAGCAGTTAGACTAGGTCCATTCACACCAACACCAGGAGACATACAGTTGTCAATTACTAACCAGGAACGTTCAATATTCAATACTTTGCAAAAACATGGTTGGTGGTGTCTTTCTTTTATCGTGGGTTTCTCTCTGTTGTAGACAGGGCAGGGAAATGCAGAGCAGAGAGGAGGCGTCTAAAAATGTCATTTACCTCATTCTGCTTCTGTGCCTGACACTTCCCGATTCGTAATAAAAAAATAAAATAAAATAAAAAAACTGTTTCGAGTAGGAATTAGAGAACATTAAACTTAATAGAGGAACTGATTGGAGTTGCTTTAAACTTTAATGTTCCATCACAACGCTGGCTCCATTAAAGGATATCACCACAGGCAACTGTAGCCTTAGTTTCTTTAAGAGATTGGCAGGGAGACATTATATTTTAATGAACGCTGCGTGGGTATAGCAAAGCACACGAAAACATTCATGATGTGAAACATCGACTCTTTTTTTCATCTTTTTACACGTATAGTAAAATAACGAGTATTTGAACATCACATTTCCAGTGTTCAAAAAGGTGACCCGGATCAGGGATGATTAAGTTACCAGACATTCAGTATAGACGGCCTCAATGTTGACATCATTTCTGTGAATTCGAACTTGTCTAATTGCTTGTCGCTTATTCAGGATGTGGGTCAAATCATTGACATATTCATGAGCCTTGGGTTCGAATAAATGGTATGAGTCATTCCTTGTGAAGGTAAACATTGACAGTCCATTTGAATCCCATTTGACTGACTGACTAGTAAGCTGATTACACACATGTGGCACTGAGCCAAAACTGCACAGGTGCCATAGAAACAGGAGGTCTAATTAGCATGAAGGTTAGACGCTAACCGCCCTGTGTTCCAGCTACTGGAAGCTGGTGGCCCTGAACACACCTCCTGAAACTAATCTAGAACAGTTGTTTAAATATTTCATCTTTGCTGCAAATGCATTTTTAAGGGCATACCCCGGGTTACATTAGCTACGCACTGAACACATTAGGGGCACTTGATATGGTCCACCCAGCACAAGGACATTCATAATCGTCACAGGTCAATAGGGCAAACAGAGACAATTCAAACACACCACAAAGTTGTTTAAATGCAGTGACAGCAGCCAAAGCAATACAAAGGAAGGAAAAGCAGCTCTCTGTAAACATTTCTGAGTTCGGCTCAGATGCTTAACAAGATGCATTGAGACTCAGGGACGTGTAGAGTGGCTTCCTTTAAACTGCTGGATATTCAGTCCAGAGGAATGGCCTTGATCTGACCATTTATTCACTTTGGGAGAACAGAGAGAAGCTTGGCTGATAAGACACACTTAGTAGCGGCTGTGATGACTGTAGGGAACTGTGGAAATGTTCCACCTATTTACCATAGAGAAGGAGCCACCCTGCATTTGAGAGAGGGGTGGGGTGGGGGGGAGAGGGGGTGGGGGGGGAGAGGGGGTGGGGGGTGGGGGGGAGAGGGGTGGGGGGGGAGAGGGGGTGGGGGGTGGGGGGGAGAGGGGGTGGGGGGGAGAGAGGGGTGGGGTGGGGGGGAGAGGGGGTGGGGGGGAGAGGGGGTGGGGGGTGGGGGGGAGAGGGGGTGGGGGGGGAGAGAGGGTGGGGGGGGGAGAGGGGGTGGGGGGGGAGAGAGGGGTGGGGTGGGGGGGAGCAGAAAACAGGAGGTGTAATAACGCACGGAATTGAGAGGAGCTCGTACTGAGAGCGAACAATGACGAAGCACTCATCCTTCTAAACCTACTGCGGCTAGAACAACATTTCCATAAAATAGCCTAATCCCTGATCGACACACACTCTCACACACTCTCACACACACTCTCAGCACACACTCTCACACACACGTGCCGAGCAGAGCCGTTTCTGGTGTCTGGGGACAGGCTTCTGAGCAGTAGGAGGGTTACACAGGGTCAGCTTGAGGATGGAGGAGGGGGGGGGGGGGTTGCCATAGAGATGAGAAGCTAAGTAACTCCCCTGGGGGTGTCAGGGAGCCAGCTGGGGGGGGGGGGGGGGGGGGGGGGTAGTGGTGGTGGTGGGGAGGAGAGGGGGTGGGGGTGTATGAGGGAGCCACGGGTCCCTGGTTTGACAGACGCTGAGCAAAGCACCGCTAGGCTGCTCATCACCAGCGATGGCTTTGCAGCTCAAGGCCACCGGACCCAACAGCTGGATCGAACACCTCAGAGTGAATCAGAGTGACTTCAGATGCTCGGCGACGCCAGCAGGTTAAAGCAGCACTTCTGAAATGTCAGGCGAAATCCCCCCCCCCCCCCCCATCAGTTGAGCACCCCGGTTGCTCCAGGTAAACATGGTCTAAGCTAAGGTATGACGTCAGCCCCTACCTCTGACATTTCCTGACATTCGCTGACATTTTAGCGGGGCTGATGCAGAAGGAATGCGTGTTTACGGATCCTGGACACGGTTCATTAAGGCAGCGCTGGCTAAAGCGCTAAGTGATGCCCCTGTCTTCGGACTGCTTGACTTAATGGAGTGAGCTTGATGCCATTAGCTAACGAGGGTGTTTCCCTCTCATGTTAAGTCATTGTGTAGCTTAGTTCATACTCAGGGTAATCCTGCCTGTTTGAGTGCTGGTAAGCATTCAGCTATAGGTGTAATTAAGTCTGGGCCTCCAGTTGACAAGAGCCAGGCGCAAACTGAGGAAATATTTATATCTTTTTTTTTCCGGAGACAGAAAGAGAACATCATGTACTGATGCTGCTTTATCCGTGGCCAGAGGTGAAGGAATAGTTAGGCATCAGTGTGGTTTTCTTCAGGTTTGACTTTGTTATCCACCAATGAAATGCTGGTTGTTGTTTTTCTTCATTCCCACAGACGGAAGCTGGCGGAGGCAGAGAGACGCGAGCACCGGCCCTGATGACGCAGGTGCTTCTGGCCCAGCCGGGTCACTGAGCTGACCCGTGTGGGTGGACAAGTACACCGTCCGCTCTCTCTGGAAGACATTTCTGCTACGCTGTCTTTCCAGACCTACAGTTAAGAGCTATGAAAAGCTCTCTTTTTCTTTCTCTCTTTTCCTCCCTCTCTTCTCTCTCTCTCTCTCTCTCTCTCTCTCTCTCTCTCTCTCTCAGTTAAAAGCTATGAAAAGCTCGCTCACTGTCTTTCTCTCTCCCTGCTTCTCTCTCCCTCCTTCTCTCTCTCTTCCTCTCTCCCTCTCTTTCTCCCTCTTTTCTCCCTCCTTCTCTCTCTCTTCCTCTATCCCTCTCTCTCTCCCTCTTTCTCTCTCCCTCCCCTCTCTCTCGCTCTCCCTTCTCTTCTATATTAGCTAGGCAGATGTCTGTGTTCTACATCAGCCATGCTGGTCTCTCTCTCTCCCTTCATGTATCCCAGCTTCCTGCTGGTCTCTCCAGCAGAGAGAGGTGGAGTCTCCCAGTCAAGGCCAGCCAGCAGGATCTCAGCATCTGCCTTCACAGAGGACGTACATCACCTCCGCTCAAGGCACAAAAGGGACCGGGCGAGTTAGCGCAAGCGAACGTCCGCTGATTGATAATGACAGTGCTAAAACGCCGAGCGTGAATGTTGTTTGATTGGTTTAAATGGCGTGCCGGCGTAACCTTGTGATCTCCCGGGAGAAGCGAGCGCGTTCCGGGCGCTCGACTTGAACGACGCGGATCGTTCTTGGCAGGGATGAGACGAGGTCATGTGACAGCCGGCGCACCGTCAGCGAACACGGACGCTTCCTGTATCGGAGGAAGGCTTGGGGCGTCTTCAAACACACTGTTCTGATGACACAGAACACACTCTGATGACACAAGGCTGCATGCTCTCACACATTCTGTCCCCAACACACACACACACACACGCTCATACGCAGCTACACTTGCAGCACTGCTACTTCCACGTGTTCCAGGCAGTGCTGCTGGGAGGATGGGTGGACCCCGAGGAGGGAGGGAGGGAGGGAGGGAGGGAGGGAGGGAGGGAGGGAGGGAGGGAGGGAGGGAGGGAGGGAGGGAGGGAGGGAGGGAGGGAGGGAGGGAGGGAGGGAGGGAGGGAGGGAGGGAGGGGAAGCTTTGATAGCAGAGCGCCACTCCCACAGAGCCACAGGCTTTGACTGTACCTCCGGTGTAATGAGCTCCCCTCATGTTCAAACGAGAGAGAGAGGGGAGAGGGAGGGAGAGACAAGACGCACCGGAACCAAGGTCAGGGAAAACAGAGAGAAGAGAGAGAGGGAAGGAGAGAGAGGGAGAGAGAGGAAGAGAGAGAGGGAGAGATACAGATGGAAAGAGGGATGAGATGGAGAGAGGATTAGAAAGCGAGGAAAACAGAGAGCGACAGAGAGAGAAGGAGAGAATCGGAGAGAACAGAAGGATAGAGACACCCCCCCACGCCCCCCCCCCCCCACACACACACACACATTCATTACAGCAGCACACATGAGCAAGCCATCCGAAAACCGCAGGATCCTCCTCGGCAGACGGGACCTCGCGGCGACCCAACCCATCTGGATGGAACAGAGAGGGGCCTCGCCACCTGGGTCAGACATAGGTGTCATCCTGAGAGGCCCTCTCACACCGCAGTGAGGTCCCAATCGTCCCCCTCAACCGGCTAAGTAAACTCCCAACACATTTAGCTGTGAGGTAGAGATCCAGCTTGGACAGTGTTAGCGGCCCGCGGGACGGGGCTTCTGGGTAATTCACTTTGGATTGGGAACAGTGTGTGTGAGCAGAGAGAGGAGACAGAAGAAAGAGAGAGAGAGAGAGAGAGAGAGAGAGAGAGAGAGAGAGAGAGAGAGAGAGAGGGAGAGCGAGAGAAAGAGAGAGAGGGAGAGAGAGGGTGAGAGAGAGAGGGGGGCAGAGAGAGAGAGAGAGAGGGTTAGACAGAGAGGGGGGCAGAGAGAGATAAAGAGAGAGCGAGCAGTACTTTAGGTAAGCAGTTCTTGAGGCTAGGCTGTGTTCTGAAGCAGGGTTAACCCCATCAAAGAGAGTCATCTGACCTCTCTGTACCAGAACCTCCTCCTCCTGCTCTCCTCTTCAAACGACTGAGGAACCCCAGAACAAACAGCAGGCTAGCCTGCCTGCACGCCCGTGTGTGTGTGTGTGTGTGTGTTGTGCACGTGCAGATCCCTGCCCATGTTTGCGTCACCATGTCTGTCTCGCTCTGCGTTAAAGCTCCATGCATGTGCCGGCTAACGAGTCGTTAGAGGAGAGATGCATGTTTACTGCTCTCATATTTACCAGCTCTTAATCTGCAGCCTAATCCCTCCAACCCCAGGACAGGATTTTTGGGTAGGGATGGATTTCATGAGCCAAACGGAACGACATCATCGCAATGAGAAGCTACTAGATCTTTCTTTCAGAGGGAAAGGGAGGGGGGGGGGGGGGTGCAGCTTCTCATTAGGCACACACTTGATGAAATGCCCTAGGACATGCTTGGTAAAATTGGGGTGGGGTTTTGCAAACAGGCGAGCATAATCTGTCTGTGGACGCACACTGGAAGGCACCTGAACACACACACACACACACACTACCCCAAATAGAATTGGCTGTCAGAAACTCAACACAACACAAAGACACGTACACACACACACACGGTCCAGCATACAGACCGAGACACACACACACACACACACAATCACCGTGGGTGAATCCCAAAGCTTAGGACTCCTCCCTGGGCTCATGCCAGTGTCAGAGCTGTGCCCCCCAGCCCCCCGGCCCCCCGGCCCCCCGTCCCCCCTCAGGGTGTTGAATGTGACAAGCCTGCAGGACAGTGTGAGAGAGGTGCGGCCAGGAGCCGGGGGGGGAGGGAAGGGCGGGACTGAGGACATTACTGTGTTTACACCCCTCTCTCCACACACACACGAGCACCGCATGCACACACACACACCTCCTGTCTCACATCCCAGCGATACATTTTTTCTTGAAGAGTTCCGTCACCTGCTGACAGCATTCCAGTGGGGACGACATCTCTGTCCTCTCACACAGCATCAAACACACACACACGAACCAAGAACCCACACAAGTCTGAACACACACACCGGAACACACACACTCCAAAGATACCCTGCACAATACAATGCACGCAAATTAAGTAGGTACGCAAACACAAAGTCGGGTTTGCGCACAAACGCGGGCAGGGACACACACACACACACGAACCAAGAACCCACACACGTGTGAACACACACACAGGAACACACACACACTTCTCTCTTTGTGTCCACTGGTTTCTACAGTGTTCTCTTTGTTTGTCTCTCCTGACTCATCACAATACAGCGGCCATGCATGGCTGCCCCAGGGAGGCAGGGAGGGAGGCAGGGAGGCAGGGAGGGAGGCAGGGAGGCAGGGAGGGAGGCAGGGAGGGAGGCAGGGAGGCAGGGAGGGAGGCAGGGAGGCAGGGAGGCAGGGAGGCAGGCAGGGAGGCAGGGAGGGAGGGAGGCAGGGAGGGAGGGAGGCAGGGAGGCAGGGAGGGAGGCAGGGAGGGAGGGAGGCAAAGAGGGAGGGAGGCAGGGAGGGAGGCAGGGAGGCAGGGAAGCAGGGAGGCAGGGAGGCAGGGAGGGAGACGGAGGTACAGAGTATGGCAGGGAGAGATTGGGGAGACACTAGGAAAGACGGTGACCGAAAGAGGGAGGGAAGCAGAGATGGCGGGGGTGGAGGGAGGAATGAGGGGGGAACAATACCACAGCCACGTTGTTTTTCCGGAACATTCTAGAGCACGTGGAGGGAGGGCGACAGAAAAACACAACACAGCAGTCTGTAAAAAGCCCTCTAGAGCAGTGGCAGCTGGGGCATGCCCTCCGAGGACATGGCTCACATCGTTTTTCTGTCTCACGTCAGCTTGTTTTGATCCTGGCAGGGGACCTTGTGTTTATTGTTAGCTATTTTATTGCTCATTAAACAAGATTATTAGCTTTGGTGACGCTGATGTCAGCATTCTGGAAAGCACAGACAACCGATGCCATAGATTTAAAGTAATTACCTTAGCTGGCCAGGTGCAAACTGTGGATCTGTGTTTGTGTATCTGTCAGTGTGCACGTGTGCACTTCTGTGTGTGTATTTATTTGCCTATTACTGTGGGGGAGCAGAATTCCCCTTATGAATAGTAAATTAAAGAGGATTATTGTGATATGAAGTGTTGAGGATCAATCATCCCCCACTCACAGCCCGACTCGATCCGGCGTTCCTTTCTCTTCCTCCTCTCTTTCGCAGAGATCTCCGCTTCTCCCTCTTTCAAAGAGATTTGGACAGTCATTTATTCCAGCTGCTCTCCGACTCTACAACCAGGCCCTGCAGGCACGGGGAGACCTGGAGCTAGAGTTAAAGGCTAACTGACTTGGGATTTTTATCTGGACTTTTATCTGCACATGGCACATGATGCACTTTAGCAAATTTTATTTGACTATTTTAGCGGATTATTTTAGTGGATTTTTTCGTGGATTATTTTTTAGTGGCATATTTATTGGGACCAGCAGTGTGTTTATATTAATGTATTAAACTCTGTTTTTCTGTTTGTCCTCCTCTTTTTCTTAAACGTCATGACTAATTTTCCCCAGAGGGGACAATAAAGGTTTCAATCAAATCAGAATCATTCTATCGTTCTCTCTCACCCGCTCTCCCTCTCTCTCGGTCTGTACGGTTTCCTGCTCCGTCTCCCTCCCTTCGCACTCAAATCATCCCTACCTTCTATTATGCGTGAAGCCCTTGGACAACCAACCCTACACTGATACAGTATTCACCAAAACCTCCATGCTACATTTCCTTGAAAGTTCCAGAACACAGCCCTGTCACAACACTTGTCCGGCTGAAAGGCTGGCCACAGGGCAGGCTGCCTCAGTCCTTTGGCTCTGCAGCGGTCAGCTAACACAGCTCAGTTCAGGGGAAATCTTCCCCCTACCTGACTTTTTGTAAGGAGTGTTATTGTACAGATGACAGCTCATAAGGAGAGGGTGTGCTGAAGCCCAGGCCGGTGTTGGTATCGATCCAGGACCTCGTTCGTGTGGTCCTGTCATTCACCGGGGTGTTAGTGTGAGGAGAGGAACGACCGCGGTTATCGAGGGCCGGGGGTGGGGGGGGGGGGGGGGGGGCCACTGCCTGAGACGGTCAATATGAGGGAGAGATGATGAACGGCTGTGGAGGAGGAGGATGAAGAGGGGGAGAGGAGGGGAAGGAGATGGAGGAGGAAGGGATGGAGGTAGAGGGAGGGAGGGAAAGACAGAGAGGAGGAAGAGATGGAGGTAGAGAGGAGGAGGGAAAGAGAGGAGGAAGAGATGGAGGTAGAGAGAGGGAGGGAAAGAGAGGAGGAAGAGATGGCGGTAGAGAGGAGGAGGGAAAGAGAGAGAGAGGAGGGAGAGATGGCGGTAGAGAGAGGGAGGGGGGGGGTACTTCATGCGAAGAAAGAGCAGGAGATGGAAAGACGTGGATAGAAGAAGAGACAGAGAGAGGAACAAAGGGATGTCACCGAAGGAGAGAGAAGCTTCTGGAACGGGAGCACGCGTCAGACTGAGTTCAGCTGGGGGCGGGGCAGGGGAGGGAGCGTAGGGAAGTGGCACACCAGCTGAGAGCGCGTTAAGACTTCTTTCAGAAGCACACAATAGAAATCAATCCATCCAATCAGCCCATAGCTCTGGCAGGTTGAGGTGATCGAGCAACTTGTGTCATCTGCAAGGCTTGGCTGCAGCTGTCCATCATGGCCTGTTACCAAGGACACAGTAACTAGGCCAAACTATGATAGACGCAAGTACAGCCGATAGCCTGCATATCCCAGTCAAACACTAACAAATACACTCAACACACTCAACACCCTCCCAGCCACACACAACCACACGCACTGAACACGCCTAGTCCTACTCTGAAGATCAGACTAAAGCACCAGAACAAGAACCGCACTCATCTCTAGGGAAATATCCAATCGGCTTACCAAGATGGCAGATTTGTGTGTTTCTTTCTGCTTAACATGACGTGCCATTTGGACTGCAGTCATCTGACAGCAGATGCCCATCAGGCGTTGCGTAACAGCGAGGCCTGTGCTCGGAGACCCAGCGTTCAGGATCAACACCAGGCTCTAGCAGTGCCTGGACCCAGCAGGGGGCCAGCCTGGGCTGCAGGGCTGCAGGAGAGGCCAGCCTGGGCTGCAGGGCTGCAGGAGGGGCCAGCCTGGGCTGCAGGGCTGCAGGAGGGGACAGCCTGGGCTGCAGGGCTGCAGGAGGGGCCAGCCTGGGCTAAAGGAGGGGCCAGCCTGGGCTGCAGGGCTGCAGGAGGGGCTAGCCTGGTCTGCAGGAGGGGCCAGCCTGGGCTGCAAGGCTGCAGGAGGGGACAGCCTGGGCTGCAAGGCTGCAGGAGGGGCCAGCCTGGGCTGCAGGGCTGCAGGAGAGGCCAGCCTGGGCTGCAGGGCTGCAGGAGAGGCCAGCCTGGGCTGCAGGGCTGCAGGAGGGGCCAGCCTGGGCTGCAGGAGGGCTTCCATCATGTTCCCTCATGTTTAGGCAGAGATTATCAAACCAAACTGCATTGTTATATCATTGCACTGCATTGAATTATGGGATGGATCCCTAAATGCTTGGGCCTGTAAAAAGGGTTTGTTCTTTGGTTTTAATATATAATAGAGTATTTATTTGTATAATAATTGTAAAAAAAAAAAAAAAAAGGTTTCTACTTCACAGATTTCGCTCATCACTGGTTCTTTTTGGAACGTAACCCCCGTGAAAAACGAGGATCCACTGTACATCAAAATCCTGAGAAGATGCTAAATGAGGGTGAACTCCAGCACTCATTCTTACGGTCTAGATGAGGTCTTACTGCCTGTCAGTAGGGTCATGTTGACACAGATTACTGACTCTACACCATGAATGAGGTCAATGCCATAAGTATCCATGGGGTCGGTGTGTGTATTAGTGTGTGTGTAGGGGAGGGGTTACAAAATAAGGTCAAACGTACACCAGCTTTGTGTGCACACGTCTCTCTAACATGAAGGACTGCGTCTGTCTGTCTGTCCCCCCCCCCCTGTCTGTCAGCCCTCTGCCCTCCTCCTGCCTCGAGAACAAAAGACAGGAAAACCATCCTGACTGTGTTCACTGCTTCTCTCTTTAGAAAGCTGCTGATAATCAGACGCCTGCATATCTCTACAGCAAACAACTCAGAGATGATGTTCGGTCACTATCTTAAACTGAATCACTTCCCGGCAGCTTTTCAAACACTGTTCAGCCACAGGTCTTTCTCTCTGTCCCTCTCTCTCTCTCTCTTTCTTTTTCCCTCCCTCATTCTTTCTCTCTCGCTCTCAGTCTTTCTTTCTCTCTCCGTCTCTCTGTCTCTCGTACACTTCATGGCTCCGTTAGCAGTGTCAAGCTAAGTTACACTGAGGTATAAAGTATGTAGCTGTGATGTGCTCAGAGGCCACTTCCACTAAGATGGATGGGTCAGAACAGACAGACTCTCTCAATAATTCAGAAGTGCATGTTGAAAAAAGTGACCGCTTTTCCTGCAAAACCTGCGCTCTGTAGCCATCTCCCTCTCCCTCCTGAAACTGTCTAAGTCCTAAATAAGTATCTGCCGGCCGCCTAATGCAAATGTCAGAGGAGTAAACTTCCTAAAGTACAGCAGTCTGCTTCCAGAAGCGTGGAAATCCATGTCTATACAGTATGACATCACATGCTTGGGAGAAAAATCCAGCTACCCTTTCAAATGATTATGGAGGTAATATGTTGACACTGCAGTGGCCCAGATTCAGAGCCTCTAGGCACACACACACACACACACACACACACATATACACACACACACACACACACACACTCTCAGACACACATGCTCTCACAGTTTGGCTACTAAAGTGGAAAAAGTCTCTGAAGCAGCAGTTGAGGCTCAAACTGTCATATCGCTGCTCTCCAGAGTTTGGCTTTCAAAGCGTACACAGTCACACACACACACACACACACAAAGCACAACCTAACCCACATACACACCACGGAGCAACATGAGTAGGCTGATCAAAGCAACAGGGAACATCTGCGAGGTCTCAGAGCACACACCAACACACACACCAACACACACACCAACACATACACCAACACACACACACCAACACACACACCAACACACCCCGACACACACCCCAACAGACACCCCAACACACACACCAACACACACCCCAACACACACCCCAACACACACACCAACACACACACCAACACACACACCAACACACACACACCAAAACACCCCGACACACACCCCAACACACACACCAACACACACACCAACACATACACCAACACACACACCAACACACACACCAACACACCCCGACACACACCCCAACAAACACCCCAACACACACACCAACACACACCCCAACACACACACCAATACACACCCCAACACACATCCTGATTACACACACACACACACACCCCCAACACACGCACATGCAAACAAACACACCCTGACCCACGTGCAGACACCAACACAGACACACACTCCCCAACCATATTCACACTGCAGGTTCAACAGAGAGCAGAGAGTGTGACAAGTCAGCAGAGGAGACATCATCCAGGAGGAGAGCTGTGATCTTCACCTCTGTGAATCTCTCTCTCATTCATGGATCAAGGCAACTCCTCTTCATCACATGGTGGGAGGAAGAGGCACGACACTCAGTGTATCACCTCTGCTTAAGGAGCGATGGGATCTTTGGAGCTGTGAATCACTGAGGCAAATCAACCCACAGTCATCCGTGGCTTTTGCCATCCAAACCTACATCCAACCACACAAAAGCCTGCACCTCACCCCCCTCCCCCCCCCCCCCCCCCCCCCACACACACACACACAGACACACACACATACCAATCCCATGTCTTGCTGGAACCTGCACATGCTGCAAACGATGCAATGAATCAAAGTGGCATCACGGTCGTGTGACATCAGTGTTAGTGAGCCTCTCTTTCAAGGCACTGTGGTCCACACAGCATACAGATCAGGCTCAAACTGATCACCAGCCTCCCAGCCCACCAGCCTCCCAGCCCCCCACCAGCCTCCCAGCCCACCAGCCTCCCAGCCCACCACCTCACCAGCCTCCCAGTCCACCAGCCTCCCAGCCCCCCACCAGCCTCCCAGTCCACCAGCCTCCCAGTCCCAGTCCACCAGCCTCCCAGTCCACCACCCCACCAGCCTCCCAGTCCCAGAACACCAGCCTCCCAGTCCACCACCCCACCAGCCTCCCAGTCCCAGAACACCAGCCTCCCAGTCCACCAGCCTCCCAGCCCCCCACCAGCCTCCCAGTCCACCAGCCTCCCAGTCCACCAGCCTCCCAGTCCACCAGCCTCCCAGCCCCCCACCAGCCTCCCAGTCCACCAGCCTCCCAGTCCCAGTCCACCAGTCTCCCAGTCCACCACCCCACCAGTCTCCCATTCCCAGAACACCAGCCTCCCAGCCCACCAGCCTCTCAGCACAGCTCTTTAGTCAGTCCTGATACAGTGTGAGATAGGTGAGGTGAGGCTTGACAGATCACTCAGCCTCCCTCTCCCATGGCAGACACTTGAGAAGACAAATTCTTTCTTTATTGCGGTCAGGAAACAAATGATCCGTGGTACACATTCTCTTTCCACTCCGGGTCTCATTACTAAATATAAAGGCCACAGTGACAGATTCAGATTGCATATCCGACATAATTACGGTTTATATTCTTTATTACTATTTTTACTGCAACAAATTGATCAGGCTTAAACCAATAAAAAAATGTCAAGACTGACAAGCAATTTGGTTCTGGTCCGTATGAGATCGTGGTCATGGTTCAAGGATACGTTATTGATCCACTGGTTGAAAAGGATTTTGGGAAGGCTTTGGATTTTTTGGGGGATGTTTGCAGTAGACACACTGCGGCAAGAAAGGAGAAGTCAATTAGGAACAACCTCTAGAGTCTGCTGATGGCCGTCCACTAGCCCTACCTCCAACACACACACACGCACACGCACTCTTACCAGACGTAAATTAATTTTCCAATTTCACGCTGCTCGTTCTAATTATTCCTTTTCAAAACACCAAAGGCCGTCTTTGTAGAACATGAGAAGCGGACCCTGGCAGGTGAGACGGAGAACGTGGAGAACGCGGTCGTTCTTCCCTGAACCTCTTTGATCCAGCTACACAGGCAAAAAGGCACAGCCTCCTAATATGGTGACTGTAAAAATCACACACATCGTATTCCTACCCATAAAGCCTCCCTACACACTATTTTCTCAGGAAAAATTATTTCGTGCCTTGAGGTCTGTGAGTGTGTGTGTGTGTGTGTGTGTGTGTGTGGGGGGGGGGGGATCAAATGCCACCTGCTGCCTGCTGGTGTAGCAGCCAGGCACAGCCACACATCTCCTGGGGACTTTCAGACGGCGACGTGGGTTTTCAGAGGAGACTCATCAGACCTTCCCAGGCGGGCTCTGGCTGGACGAACAGGAGATAAGACGCACAGTCGCACACCCAAACTTTGGCACTGCATGTGTTTAATCCAAATGAAATCAATGGATTACATGAATAACAAAGACCAACGCGACATCGATTCCCTCCCCACTTTGGATTCTTTATAAAAATACATTCATAAGGCTTTCGGATTGGGGTTTGCACAATTTGCTTCCTGTTGTTGTTGTTATTGTTCTATCTTGGTTCTTATATGCTTTGGCGTTCTGACAAAGTGATTCATCCCATGTACGCACGGATTAAATGTAAATTGGCTTTTGCGAAAAACAGCATTTGTGAAAGACGGTGGGGGTGAAATGGAGAAATCCATGTCACATGTAGTGTTTTAACCGCAGGAACCATGACTCTACAGGAAGTAGAGAGTGTGCCAAAGAGATTATAAATGGAGGGCTTGATTGACAGATGGTGTTCTCTATAGAAAAAAGGGGGGTGGGGGCGTTCAAAAAGTGAAATTTCCTAAGAGGGACGGTGGGGGAACATGACTAGGATACAAAAACACAACCTCTGTTCAACAAAAGACACATTAACACACAAAGACACGTGTGAACTGCAGGGGAGTAACAAAGCCTGAACAGTGGGCCACACTGAGGCCCACATGCATTTTGTGAGTGTGTGTGTGTGGGGGGGGAGGAGAAAGAGACAGTGCACCAGGGACAATGGAGATGGGGGGGGGGTGGACAGCCGGCGCCTGCCTCTTAGCCCTCCAGCTAGATTCCCTGATTTACTGCATATGGAACTGGAGGAACAACAGGGCAGAGAGACAGAGTAGGAAAGAGAGGGAGACAGAGACAGAGGATGCAAGAGAGAGAGAGAGACAGAGTAAGCAAGAGAGAGAGAGAGACAGAGTAAGCAAGAGAGAGAGAGAGACAGAGACAGAGGATGCAAGAGAGAGAGAGAGACAGAGAAAGAGGATGCAAGAGAGAGAGAGAGACAGAGACAGAGGATGCAAGAGAGAGAGAGAGACAGAGTAAGCAAGAGATTGAGAGAGACAGACAGAGTAGGCAAGAGACAGAAAATGCAAGAGAGAGAGTGAGACGGACAGAGTAAGCAAGAGAGAGAGAGAGACAGAGAAAGAGGATGCAAGAGAGAGAGAGAGACGGACAGAGTAAGCAAGAGAGAGAGAGAGAGAGACAGACAGAGGATGCAAGAGAGAGACAGAGAGAGTAAGCAATAGAGAAAGTAAGCGAAAGAGTACCAGAAATGAACACAAGAGGTGAAGGCCTGAACAGAAAAGAGATTTTTAAAAAGAGAGATGAGTTCCTCTGTCTGCACAGCAGAGAAACAGAGAAAGAGATAATCGATGCTGAGAGAGACAGCTGGAATGAGAGAAAGTAGAGAGAAAGAGCAGATATGGTTGGAGTGCAGTGAAGAAACATCAAGGATATGAATGGCACATTCTCACCATCACACAGCAAACTAAAGTTTGTGCTGAAAGAGGTGAAAAGCTTTGTACTATTGTGCTGTGGGCCGACTGAAAAAAAGACTTATGAGATAGTTTATTTCAAAACCAGACGTGTTCTCCAGCCTAATCGTGTTGAGTCTACGAAACCTCGAAAAATCGCTGAACTAGCCCAACCCTGCAAAGGAATGAAGAGGGAACGCTTCGTGAGGACGGTAATCGAACGGCACGCTCCGCCATTTAAATTGCTAGAAATGTAATCCCTTCAAAAGTGTCTGCTTTTAAAGGGCAACCTTTCCATCTCATTAAGCTCTGAATGGCAGCCGCTGGAAAGCCACAGGCTGGGGCTTCATGCTGGATCAGAACGCCCAGAGCCTGGAACTGTTCAACAGTGTGGAGCGATGGAGGACCAGGCCAGGCAAGCAGTGTGCAGCGGCTGAAGGCAGGGGATTCAGGCAGGGGCAAAATAACTCAGGGTCCCCGGGCTGGAGGTGACGACAAAACACTGCACGCAGCTCAAGGTCTTTCAAAGGTGAGCCTCGACCACTCTGGAAGATTGTTTTGACAAAGGAACCAGAACTTACATTGATACCTTGTGGACACGTTTGAAAGGCTTGAGAGCGGCGGATGCAAAGGCAAACAGACCGGTCTCCCCTGGCGGTCTCACCAGCAAAACATCCCAATGACTTTTCTTTTAACGACTAATGGGATTTAACATGGTCCTGAAGTGAGACTATTCAGGTCTCTGAAGGGTAAAAGTTAAAGGCTTGCTAGTCACTCAAGCCAAGGGCGCAGAGCTGCAGAGATTCAAAGCGGGTGCTTGGAGAGGACAAGGTGATCCACCTTAAAGACGATGTTTACCATACCCTGCGTCAACTGGAACAAAAGACTTCCACTCAAACTGCCATCAATGCTGTCAGTTAGCGAACAAGCAAAAAAGGTCGTCGCCTTGACTTACGAAGCCACCGACATTGAGGAGACAGGCTGAGAACAAAGAGACTGCATTAACAATTCATCCTGTCCAATAACGCCTGCGTTAAAGAGAGGAGAGATATCTTTATACCGGTAGAGGATCTTGAAAAAATCTTCATGAAAAATAAGTTACGATGCCCTCCTTCTAACCCTGTCACAGTTCTGTCTTCAGTGTGTTGAATGTTTTTGTTCATTTCCAACCACCTCATTTCTCTCGAACCCAAACTCTTTCTAATCAGGCCAACAGAGGCTTTATCCCAGGTAATTGCAGCCTTAATGACTAAAGTTGCTATCACAGTAGTGCTTTAATTTTAAGAGGGGCGCTTGATTTATATGCCCAATAGATTTTCAAGGACCAACTCATCAATTGAATTGCCCCAAAACAAATGAATAGTGCTTTACCGTAAGCCGTTAAAAGCAACGAGCAAACTAATTACGATAAAAGATAAAAGTTTATTCAATTGACGGTCGGCGTTGAATGTTTATTATTTGTGAATAACGTGGTTGATGATGTCATTCTTTTGTGTTGCGTAATGCAAAGCATGAAAGGGTTAGGTTGGGTTAACACCCCACTGTCTGTGCGGGTGGGACAGATGGGGAGGGTCGTCTCACTGTCGGACACCCCAGTGCAGATCAGACGAGGCCAAAGCTTCGACTCTCCCAGACAGAAGTGGCTGATGTAAAGCCGTACTTCCAAACATGGCGACAATGTCTCTAGACCAGGGGTCACCATCCCTGGTCCTCGAGGGCTACTGTCCTGAAGGTTTTAGATGTTTCCCTGCTCCAGCACACCTGATTCTAATGAATGGTAATTATGAGGCTTCTACAGAGCTTGATAATGATCCATTCGTTAGAATCAGGTGTGCCAGAGCAGGGAATCATCTAAAACCTTCAGGACAGTAGCCCTCGAAGACCAGGGTTGGTGACCCCTGCTCTAGATCATCGCTATGAATCCTAGCGTCATTTCATGAGGGCTCGTCATGAAGCCGAGCGATCCTAACGCAGACAGCTCAAATCACTGGGACCAGCAGAACTACAGAACATGATTGACTTGGAGCAGCAATCCAAGCGATGACTGTGAAAACAGGCACACGGCAAGCATCAATTAAATCAGTTAAAAGCAGACGTGGGTGATAAAATGATCTTCATGAGACACCCTCAGAGTTCATGAATTTTTGCATAAAAAATATAGTCAAGTCATTACATGGTACACTCATCCATGTTATATTTGACATTACGGAAATGTTACTAAGTAGGCCTACCGTACACAACACAGTTTGTCATTATTTAAAACAACTCTCTGATACACTGTCCAACAGAATGGTCTCTTGCATTATGTGAAGGTCTAATATTTGATGGCACTGGTCAGAGAGCAGGTTATTGATGGGTTGGATACACATGTCAATGCTATTGATTACTGCAAACAGACACTAGAGTTTTCACCGTTTTCAACTTAGCTTATTACCCTCTTCCAGACCTTGAGGAGCCTGAGCTCTCCTTCTCTGGTGGTGCGTAACTCGGCCAGTCCAGAGATACTATGGCTACCCTGAGACTGACCAGCGGCAGGCATGCCCTGCAGGCGTGGCCTCGTCTCCCAGGATACACTTTGTTATGGTTAAAGTCCACCAGCCGGTCTCTATTGAACCAAGCCACAAATCGAACGCTGTCCAAACACAAGATACAGGATCCATTTTTATGTTCCGATCCTCGGTCTACGTTTTGCGCTGCACTTGCATACAGTCAGTGACGTAACAACACCACATACGAAACAGCTCCTGTTAACCTACATGTGTTTATATAAACTGTATGGAAAATAAGAGAACAGCTTCAACAGCTGCTCAACAGTGTGTGCAGTGCACCAGCTCATAAGATTAGGTTGTACCATTCATATCAGAATGACCCGTACACGCCTGTGTTCTATTCAAATGAATCCCACTTTCATGTTCCCTAGTACAGACACATTCAAACCTCCATTGAGAAGAACACAGCCTGGGTACAAGCCACATGTGCTCAAAAACTCAGTGACTGTCCTGTCTGCATGCCTCCACGCCAATCAAAGGTTCCCGGTCTAAATGTGGCCCCTTCCTGACCCCCCCTCCGAGCCCAGGGTAGATTCCTCACGCAGCTCCGGTTACCGGGGGCATAAAGTGGCAAACTACACACGGAGCCATAACTCCGGCTGTACACCTCACTGGAGCGGTGCACAGAGATGTAGTCAATGTAGTACCTGACAAATAAAGGTTTATATAATCTAATGCCAACAACGCAGAGCATATAGACGACCTCCTGAATAACAGTCAGATGGTTTCAATTCACAGTCCATCTGACCTCGATGTTAAATAAGATGAATCACCTGTGTATTATTATAACGAGTAACCTTATAGAACGACCCCATTGCCCACTGTTTTGTTTTTGTTGGGTTTGTCGACCGCCTACTGTCACTGTTTGATAATAGACATTATAAAACATTAGGAGATTTACTAACCAGGCTTGAATGACAAAATAAGTCGCCCAAAAACTAAATCGGACTGTTTGACCAAACTGTTTTTATAAGTCCACTGACGGTGCCTGCTCAAGTTCGCACACAGCACAGCTACAGTGAAGTTTCTATTAAAACAATAACCTGATAAACTAGCTCACAAATGCCACCAGTTCACTGTCTAAGGCAGGCTCACAGAAAACGATGAACCAAATGTCCATGTTTATACGATTCAGGAGGACATAAGTCTGAATCTAAGAAGCGCACCTAGTTCAGTTTGGGAAAAGACAACCCTGAACCATCAAACAGGCAAGTTACTAAACCTTATTAAAAATTCAAAATGATTCCGCTAGAAAGAGCTTTCCCAGGAATGTTAGAGGATGGCATTTTTTTAAATGAACGTCTGATATTTAGGCCTCTAAGCATGAGCACATGTTTGTAAATGGACCAAAAAAGCATAACCCAGACAAAGAATGAGCCGGCATGGTTATAATGGATAGATACAATACAATAAGGAGGTCCAGATGAGAGGATGCTCAGTGGAGATTCCCATAATAGTGGCAAATTAAACAGGAAAACCCCCATGCATTTAGAGACAATGTGCATTCAGGACCGCAGTTCCAGGTGGGGTTTTTATTTTTCTGGCAGATATTCGCTATAATAAAGGTGACAGTCCGAGCTAAGGGGGGCTATGCTAAGCTAGGCTGTAGCCATGGGAAGGCTGGCCAGAGCCAGGCTGTCAGCAGGCTTCAGCACCGTGTCTGGAGGATCACAACCGGCTGCTTTAAAACAGATCTGCGAGAAACGAAAACACTCCGGTTATGGCTGGTGCGGTTGGACTAAATAAGTCAACACGCAGAGACACGGGTCACCTTCGTAAACACGCTGGTTTTGCATCTGTCAACAAACTCTAATAAAAGGAAAGCCGCTCAGATGGGAATGATCATTCATAGGCAGATCTATCCACCAGCAGAGACAGCAAAGGCAAACCGGGTGTTAGAAGCCCGCTTACGAACCTACCTTATTTAAATGACAGTTCTTTGACTCCAATAAAATACGTAGAATGGAGAATATGATTAATGGTGTATTTCCGAAACAGATCGCCTTCTCTGAATCTTCCCTTTAAATCCGTGCGCTTTCCTCTGGGTCGGTGCTGAATCTGAAACACTAGACGCGCGGCTGTCCGTATCTAGGAAAGACTTCTCCTCTACGCCGCTCCCCTGCCAAATAATGTTCCCCCTCCCACTACAAGGACTGGAGCCACAGAGAAGACAGGTGCCGATTGTGCGCAGCTCGGTGGAGAGGGTGTGCCTTGCCAAATAGTGAGGTGGGCTACGTTGGAAGGGCCGTCAAATCAGGGGAGTCGCTCTCATCCCCGCATGCGCACTAAATCATTCGAGAAAGCGTCCTACTACCGAGCCACACTGACTGAGGGTTTGTAATGCGCATCTCTGCCAATTGGAACTCAGGCATTCGTGCAATGGGACGATTGGATAATACTCATCTGCCCTCCAAAAAACAAATGAAAATGTAACATCTGTCCTATTAAATGATGACGACCTGGACGTATATATGGGATCCTTGTGAAATAGTCAAACTCAAAAGCAATGGATCATATAAATTAAAAGTAGTCGTCAATAAACAGCTCCCAGACAGTAGTCAGTGCCAGAGTTAGAGATTCACAATTAGAGCCTCCTAGATATTAGTAGTGCTGTTTATGTGGTCACTTTATTTCCATGGCCTCACAAACCAAACAAGATTGCTTCTGCCATTTCTTTAACTAATAACAGGGTCAAATATAGGATTCCTAAAGTTACAGAACAGGATATTTCTCTGCATTCAGAGAGACAGATGCACTAGCTTTCTAACCACACTGCCTATTAGATTAATACCCATGGAGTTCCCACATAAAGGTCACATCTATAACTTAATCAAATGACTGAGAAAATATGCTGTATCTGCCATGTATTATTGTGATTTGTAGAAATTGATTAAAAGGAACACTGAGCTACCTTCTCTGAAATGAAAAGAGCACATTAAGCTTCTGATGGCTCGTAATTTTTATTTTTTAACGTACAGATCTTTATTTCCGGCGCCAACGTGAATTTTCCGTCGTTACAATCAGCATCCATTTCCCTTCTCTACAGTGTACGGAATCCAACCAGGCCAATTTGGTTGCCGTGTCAGCCTAATGCGTGCGAGTCAAACCAAGCGACCGTATCTCAGAATATCCTAGTTTTTTCCGACCCTCCCGTTCTGCTGATTCCGCTCCCTCTCTGGCATCTCCCACGGGGAGACGACAGCTCCCATAATGAGATATCAGGATGTGTGATGTGACATTCTCAAATATTCATACATGTCATACAGAAGGGAGGACAAGCGGGCTCCCGCGAGGGGCCGCCCTCCCTCTGCCGTGGCCTGGTAGGGAGAGAGAGAGAGATGGGGGCTAGGGTGGAGGAGGGTGGTCGGTAGCTGACTGGTCATTTGTCAGAAGGCTCTTTCTCTTTCTTTCTGCCAACCCATTAAGCATGTGAAGAAAATGCCATTACGTTAATGCATTTCATACTGCAGACTGACAAAGCAATGAGATGGACTGAATAAATAAACCTAAATCGAAGTACGTTGGTCAGTTGTCGGGTTTTCAGCTGAATTCACAGTATCAGGAACGCTTTAAGAGGTTATATTGGTCTTGCTATTCCTTATAACCAAAGCCCCTCCTTTTTAAATACTGCAGGATTTGGAAGGCTCTGTGTTTTACAATACCCTACTAAAAACCCAAATGTATTGTTGAAGTCTGTGTTGTCATTGTCAGTCTTTTTCTAAACAACGTCCGCCCATCAACGTTGGTAGAGACCTTCCTTCTGATGACCTCCTGGTCCGCCCAGGGTCTTAGGACAATGCAAAAGTGATGTCACCAGAAGAAGAAAAATGCAATTCATCCCCCCCGGCCCTAATAATCCCTCCCCCTCCTTACATCCCTGGAGACAAAGGACAAAAAGGAAGATGGTGAACCAGAACAGCAGTTCATTGTCTTCCCCAGCTAAAACAGGTTCCTCAGAGCATGGCGGTGTCCTGGTACAAGCTGCGGCTTGCAAGGTGGACATTTCTCATTTGTCAGCGAGACGCATGTGTCTTTGTGGGGTGTACCCCTGCTCCCACAGTGGGCACCCACACTGCCACTCAGGCCTCCTCTCCTCCCGTCACCATCTGCTGATCTGGCCAGCTTCATCTGGAGCAAAGCCACCCACTGGGAATAGAGCTAGCCCTGTCTGCGAGCGCAGGGAGGCCACCACATTTCCAACCGCATTGCGTTTACGATGGATTGACTGTCTTAGCACGTTGAAGAACTGAAGTAGCGAGGGGTTTTTACATGGTGCTACTGAAGGATATTGAGTTGTTAAATGCAACTTTCAGAAGCTCAGTGGGTGAATTTGGGGAAGTGTGACACAGTTCCCTTCCACCAAAAATACTATTTCAATGGGTGATAAAAGAAAGAATAACCAGTGTAACTGAGCAGTTAGTGATCTCAGCAACCCACTTGCTCCCCCCTTGGGTGTTAACTTATAGTGTACGTGTTTCATAAAGGGGCTGTGTACAGGCTGGGTGACCATAAACTTCCATCTGTTTGGAATTCATGTTCAGAGCCCATCAGTGTCCAGCTGGAGCTGCACACACACACACACACACACACACACACACACACACACACACACACACACACACACACACACACACACACACACACACACACACACACACACACACACACACACACACACACACACACACACACACACACACACACACACACAACACAAACACACAAACAAAGAATAGGCAATGACATCACTGGATATAAACCAAGCTGAGTAGTGGTGGAAGTCTATCTGTAATAGCAGCTAAGGTTTTGGGGAGGATTACAGTTTCTCATTAGCTTTGGTTGACAAAAGAGAGGAAGCTGATTAGGCAAAATGAGCAGCTTTAGTTCAAATTTTAGCTGTGGAAGGAGATTTCTCCAATCGATGCCAGGTTCATTTAGAGGCAGATGAGGAAATATAAAAGGCACCTCGTGACACTCTATAACCTCTGCCTTTCCCTCAGATCCATCGATCTTTGCCACTCTCTCTGGACAATCTTTATCTCAGCTCTCTGATCTTTGTCCATCTTACGCTCACTTCAATTACCTCTCTCTCACTCGATGTCTCAGATAACCTTTCAAATGCCAACATCCATTTCCAAATGTTCAATGGTCAACATTTAAAAACAGCAATGTAACATCAGGGTATTCAGATGTGTGGTGTGATCACCAATCACTACTGATTGATCTGGTCTCAAACCACCGCAAGCATAACCATCCCGGCCTGCATGCTAACAAATTCCTTATGACAGTTGGAGGCCGAGGATTGGATTAGCAGTCCCAGACAACTACATGGATGCAACTTTGAGTTTAATCACTGGAATTGCGGAGATTAATCAGACAATTAGTCTGAGAGCCTAACAGATAGAGGACTTTGATTTAAACTAAGGGGTTGAAAAACTACCCCACACTTTCCTAAACAAACAAAGCCACATAACCTGAGGAAATGTATGGCGACTCTTGCAATTATCTCACCATGACAACACTATAGGAGCCCAAATTCAGATATCAAAGCAAAAGTTGGAGAGTTGAATTAGTCTTTCAGGCCTCGGGCAAGTATTATAGGAGTATTTTTGTTTTGTGTGTATTCAAAACATGTCTGAATCCAAATCCATGCAATTAACCTTTGGTGACATTAGCTATCACTCTGTTAGCAACAGCGTGAGCTAACCACAGAAACAGATTCAGATGCTCTGGAGCTAGACAGAATTTTCACCCACTTTGAATTGTATCCATTCTGACAAAAGGAGTTTTATTTGGCATGAACCTTCAACGTGTCCTTTGATAAATCAATAGTTCGTAGATAGCTACTCATTGAAATGCTGACGTGCACGCAAGAAGAGAACTTTGGCAAGTACTTGTGAAGCTCTTCCAAGGTCAAGGTCAAAGTTCACAGTCTTGGAAGTGGGATGGTGTTTGAAACTTCGACTTGGCTCCAGCTCCAACCTTAATCAGGTCAGCTGGTCATTGGATGGATGGATTCATCCTCAAGGTCAACAAACAAAAAAACTATGCAATCCTGTGGTAAAGGAAACACTTCACACTCTACACAGGAACATGCATTTGTACCGCAGAACCATCCCACTATATGTATGCGTAACAGGTTTGATGAAACAGAAGCTACTGGATACAAATGAAAGAGCAAAAGTGGACCAGGTGTTCATATCCTAATTGAACCAAAACAGATTGATGTAGTCAAGCGTGGAGCAGGAAATGAACACTGTATTCTCACTCTGCTGATCAGGAAGTCGGAAGACTGTTATCACACAGGTTTATTTCTCCTTCCCCTGCCAAGAATGTCTACTGCTGTCAGGCACCAAGGCAGTGATCTCAGTGGTTATCTTGTCACATCCATCCTTTCTTCTCCCTATTCTGCACAACCAGTAATCTGCCTCCTCTGGTCCCCGCCCTGTCACATCTCTCCTCTCTCCACCCCTCCTCTCTCTATTCATCCTCTCTCCACCCCTCCTCTCTATTCATCCTCTCTCCACCCCTCCTCTCTCTATCGCTCCTCTCTCCACCCCTCCTCTATCTATCCCTCCTCTCTCCACTCCTCCTCTCTATTCTTCCTCTCTCCAACTTCTCCTCTCTCTCTCTCCACCCCTCCTCTCTCCACTCCTCCTCTCTCTATCTCTCCTCTCTCCACCCCTCCTCTCTCTCTCTCCACTCCTCCTCTATCTATCCCTCCTCTCTCTACCCCTCCTCTCTATCTCTCCTCTCTCCACCCCTTCTCTCTACTGTCTCTCTATCTCTCCACCCCTCCTCTCTCCATCCCTCCTCTCTCCACCCCTCCTCTCTCCCTCCCTCCTCTCTCCCTCCCTCCTCTCTCCATCCGTCCTCTCTCCACCCCTCCTCTCTCTATCTCTCCTCTCTCCCTCCCTCCTCTCTCCCTCCCTCCTCTCTCCACCCCTCCTCTCTCTATCTCTCCTCTCTCCCTCCCTCCTCTCTCCCTCCCTCCTCTCTCCACCCCTCTTCTCTCCATCTCTCTCACCTCTTTGCCCGATCATTTGCTTCCACGCTCTGAAGTTTAATAGTAGAAAACGTTTCACACTTTCCAGTCTGCCCACTCCAGACAGCACATGAAGATTAGAATGAGGGCTCCACAGCAGGAGATGTGATCGTCAAGCTTAGCCCAGCATACACGCACGAGGGCAGGGTATTACTCTAAGGAAAAGTGCCTCTATTATGAAAGCATAGGCCATTTTCTACCTGCTTGTATGAGGGTGGTGGAGTAATGTTGTTTAGGTGGTCGTGGCACTTGTTCTTTTATACACACACGTTCATGCACGCAGATACACTGAATGCATTTCATACATTCTAGAAATCTCCTTGGTGGTCTTCAGAACAGTGCAGTAACGAGTTTCTTCATGATCATTCATGATTTAAAACATGAGAAGAATTTAATCATTTAGACCAGCGTCAAGCATGAAATATGGCTGGGGAGATTCGGTGGCTATCTTTTACCCCTGGAGAGTTAGTGTGTCTGTGTGTGTGCGTGTGCGCCCATAGGCATTTGTGTCTGTATGATTATTTTTTTCCATTTTTTTTCTCTCCATGTAATCTTTGTACAAACTACAACACACACTACAGGAGTCTTGCACCAATCCCAACACCCCATTAGAGACGGCACCCACACTGATGCTCCGAATTAAGCAGCCAACACAAACAGACTCTGAAATCATATGTTCCAGCTGATAAGGATGACCAAGCCAGCCCTCCCCCTGCGTTTGTCCCCAGCCCTCCCCCTGCGTTTGTCCCCAGTCCTCCCCCTGCGTTTGTCCCCAGTCCTCCCCCTGCGTTTGTGCCCAGTCCTCCCCCTGCGTTTGTCCCCAGTCCTCCCCCTGCGTTTGTCCCCAGCTCTCCCACTGCGTTTGTCCCCAGTCCTCCCCCTGCGTTTGTCCCCAGTCCTCCCCCTGCGTTTGTCCCCAGCTCTCCCACTGCGTTTGTCCCCAGTCCTCCCCCTGCGTTTGTCCCCAGTCCTCCCCCTGCGTTTGTCCCCTTCCCTGGAAAATATATGGTTCCTACTTCATGGATGCATTGTGCATTGTGTTACCACTGTACAGAGGATCTGGATTATTAACGTCTGCATTCCCTGCTTCCAGCGGAGGGCTTTTGTTTGCTTCACAGGCTGTGTGTGGGGGAGATAGCAGACTGCCTCTTAGTCTCTCCCTGGGAGCACAATGGGAAGATAGGAAAGAGTTGAACTAAGGCATCTGTCTGTCTGTCTGTCTGTCGACTGGTCCGGTTGTCCCGCTGTCCCTCAACTTAACGGGGACAGTGAGTCATGTCAAAACAGTCAGTCACTGGTCTAACCAAGACACCTTCTGCCACTCCAAAGATGTCTGTCTGTTATCCTGAACAAACGGACCTTGCATGCGACCGTGAGGGAGCCTCCGGAGCTGTGCTCAGGTACGGTTCTGAGTACAGGCCGTCAGCGGAGAACAGAGCCTGCTCAGAACCTGCAGAGTCACCAAGGGTGAGAACAGGAAGGAGAACCCACAGGAAGGAGGGGTTCCATCTAAGGGGAGCCTCCTGGCTGCTGATGTCAGCTCAGCTAAGGTGCGTAGGTGTGGAATAAAAAGTGTCAATTCTAGCGTGAACTGATATGAACGTGTATAGCACCCTTAGTATGTAACACACCTCGCTTTAACTTTCTCACAAAGATAAAGGGACAAGGAAGCTTTTATGACAGTGTCTGGGAAATCTGTCTAACATTAGTTTTTTTTCTTCCATCCCTCCAATTTGGATATTGTCCCTGGTGAACATTTTATCTTGGTAGCACCAGTGTGCCAGCATGTGTGATTCACGTCCACAGAGTCCTCCATGCTGTAAGTCAGCACCACTGGGGGGGGGGCACATTGTCTGCTGTGGTGGTCCCATGGCAACATCAGTGTCCCAGACAAACGCACACACACACACATACAGACTGGGTCAAAGGTCATCAGAGGCTGTAAATGAGAAAGCATCTATCACCTTCAAGTTACCCCCACCTCTTTTTTTTCTTCCTCCTGGGATGATGAACCCATGCACACACACACTCAGTTTTTCAAGCATGAATGATTCATGGTTCGGCACATGAGTCTGCCGCTTGGATTTTATGCATAAGGAGGAGACAGAGAAACGTACTGTAGTAACTGTCAGCCATGTTGCAAACCCACTGACGGAGAGACGGACACACTACAGCCTCAGCACAATCCTCCTTGTAGTAATATTTTCTAGATTGCATTTATGGGGTGTGTGTGTGTGTGTGTGTGTGTGTGTGTGTGTGTGTGTGTGTGTGTGTGTGTGTGATCCAGGGTAGATAGAGTAGGGTAGATGTGTGTGTGAACCAGTTAATAATAAGTTAATAGGACAAAAAGTGAAGGAGAGAATGAGGGAACAAAAATGAGGGGATTCATTGATCTGTCAGGAATGTTAGAACACATTAGGATGGAAAGAACAAATGAGAGGAAGAAAAAAAAAAGTGACAGAGGCGAACATCATCAATTATGAATTGTCCTCCTGGGAGCTTCTCGTTTCTAGAAGGGAGTGTAAGAGCAACTGTAAACTGTGATGACATTGATGTTCCCAATGAAAAGTTTTCCACTTTGAGAAAGTCTCGGCCTGTTAACTGACTTAGTTCAGTTTCTGGAGGATACAGGAAGCAGTATTGCAGTAACAAGGTCACGTGACATTACAGCCAACCAATCACATGACCAAACAGCTGCTGTACACTGAAAGATTAACTTTTAAAAATGTAAACTTCAGGATGTTTTTTCATTTTACACATCAAAGCTCAGAACAACATTGTCATGGCTGATCACCTGCTGGACGCATTAACAGGCAAGCTACAAACCAACAGAAGTTCTCTAATCATATCTGAAATGGTTTTCAGTCAAAACTCAACTCAAGTTAGATCAATGAATACATTAACAACCTTTTGTAAACAGCATGAACAATTTACGACACCGCCAACTAAATAGAATGGGAACCAAAGCTGCTGTGGAACGTGAACAACTACCTGTTTTTACTGTGGTAATTAAAGCTAGTGACTTTAGATTAGATTCAACTTTATTGTCATTACACAGGTACAAGTCCAGGGCAACGAAATACAGTTAGCATCCAACCAGAAGTGCAAAACAGTTATTAACAACAGAATATAATAATATGGATATACTCAGAATATACATATTATGAACAGTATAGACAGAATATACAGGGTATGTACATGTATGCACGTACATGTATGTACGTGTATGCTTCTACACGACAAATAAAGCACAAACAAACCCTTGACTGCGCAGATAAACACAACCACACACACAGAGTCTTACAGACACACAAAAGCCCATCCTGAAAAACTACACACACTCACTACATTGTATAAACCTAAATGCAAAACATTACGCAGGCAGCAACTTCTACTGTCTGAGGGTGGTGACTGTGTTGTCGGTATGCTAACACACAGACTGAATATAACAGTCATGTTCACTCCCTGAGGCTTACTAAACATAATGTACACGATTCTCTTCACATAGCAACACTGTGTAGCGAAGAAGCCCCCTTATGAGACAAACTCATCTATTTAAAAGCGCTAGGCTCTTAATTGTAACACAGATGGCATCGGATTAAGTTGTCCTCTTGGGTTTCTGCGACTCAAGTTGGCTGGGAAGTTGTTTTGTTTTCGATCCATAAAGAGATCAGAAACAGAGAGAAACCGGGGGCAGACAGGAAGAAAGATGGGAAATGTAAGATCAAAGTTTCAGAGAATGAAGGTTGATGGAACAAAGAATCCCACACAAACAGACATTCAACAGTCATTGACACGACTTGAAGGACATTCAAATCCAGATGCTTCTTCCTGAAGACACACCGGCCCTTGAGGCTGTAATGACCGTCTCAGAAAAATGAAACAGAGCCATGATATAAATGTCAAAACCCCAAACACATATATAATGTAATTAAATAGTTGTAATAAACTGCTTGTTTATATTCTGAGGATGGGTTGTAAAAATCTGTCCATACATAAAAGGTTTTATTGCTTCGATAGGCGTTTATTGACCTAAGTTAGAAGCCTTCTGATCTGTCTAATCACAGCTGGAAGTCATCCATTACCACGACGAGATGAGACAAAGAACAATGAAAATGTTCCAAGACGACAGGTGAGCCGAAGCACGGATAATGATGAGAAGGAATTTCCGTGTTCTCTTCGGAGTGAGGGAAGAAAAACGAATGCATGTTCACTTCAAGGTAATAATGTGTGCAGCCATGTAAGGAGGAATTATTTGATCCAATGGGTGATGAATGGGCCCCCTGTCAGGATTGTGATTGGGCTTGCATGTGTACTCTCTTCTGCTCTCCACAGGATCCCTCTTCCCGTACCCCTACAGCCCCCCTGCCCCCCTCCCTCCAACACACACAACCACCCCCACCCTCCGATAAAAACTGGCACAAAGTTTCAGGTACCCCCGAGTTTGGGAAGCACATGAGCTGGTTACAATCACAGCTCCCCTCAGAAAGCTGACCGCTCCAACTTGAATTTAAAGTGAATTTTGTTTGGTTTTAAAGCGGTAAACCACCTCCTGTCCTCTGAATGCCTAGCTACACCGAGGACAGAGATGGACGCCTCAGACCCCTGAGCTGTCTCCCATGCCTGGGGAGGACGACAAGTGACTTACTTCCACAGGACGTTGATCCATTTACCTCTCCGTAAGCACCTGGCATCTTTAAACCTCCATTTTTTAACCGGAGCAACAAGGGGCCCTGGAGGAGACAGCTACCCTCAATTGATGACTCTGCTGCTCTTCATCTGTCAGCACGGGGGCGTCTAGCTAAAGTACTTCAACAATAAGGTGAGGAAATGGGTTAGCAATTTTCTGTGATTCATCTGTGGCACTTAGCTCGCTAAGGAAATTCACTGGAACTGAAATTATTTCGTAGTTTGGGATATTTTTTTGGGCCCCACAAGTTTTCTTTCTAGGGGGTTTGACGAAGTTAGGGTTATCATTATTGTTAGGGTTAGAATTCCATCAACCAATTTAAGGTAAGAGTTTGGGGTTAGGGATAACAGTATTCTGAATAGGAGTGAATTGTTGGTCCTCACTAGGATAGCAAAAAAAACTGTGTGTGTGTGTGTGTGTGTGTGTGTGTGTGTGTGTGTGTGTGTGTGTGTGTGTGTGTGTGTGTGTGTGTGTGGGCGAGAGGGTGTGTAGCCTACATGTCTCTTCTCACCTCAGTATATGGTTCTTGGATTTCAGTCAGTCTGTAAAGCTCTGCTAAATGAACAAATGTCTAATGACATTCATTACGTTCTAATGAATGTAAAATGTTTGCTATTGACAGGAAGGGGGGAATGATCCTTCCTCCCTACAAGACAATACACCATTTGGGAAGATGGCTTCTGAAGCTTTACAACTGATTGACTTGGAGACACGAAGTCTGCAGATAATGTGGATTCAATATACTGTATTGTGTTAACATCGGACAAACTGCATGTTTGTGTGACTTTTGAGACTATAAAATGGTCTGGGAGTGCGGGGGGGCGGTTCAGGGCCATCAGCTACGTAGTGCTGGTGTGATTGACGACGAGTACGATAACGGTTTACAAGTACAGTTGAGATGATTAGATTCAAGTGTAGTGTAATGTGTGTAATTCAAGCCAGTACTTCTCAATATACATAATGAATGGTACATGCATTTATATTATAAATATAAAATATATATTATGTGGGGTTGATCATTATCATCATTGCTTATTTGTCACTTTATGACATCATCATCGTCCATATTTTTAGAGAAGGTGGAATATTCAGGTCAGGGTTCTAATGATGTCACAAAGTGCTGAAGTCTATATAAGCAGTGCCTAGTTGGTCAAGAGGCAGAATTTGACATTCACCTACGATGGAAGAGAACATCGAGCATACAGCGAAAATGAAAGACAATCTCCACCCAAACTTAGAAGAGGCCTCCGGGATGGCGCCTAAGTTGCGGATGTTTGAGGAATTGAGGAAAATGGAACATGAGCGGAGAACGCGTGTTGAAATGGAGAGAAAACAGCAGGAGGAGAACGAAAGGGGAGAGAGAAGGAGACAGAGGGAGATCTTGGAGGATGAGTGGAAAAAACAAAGATGGGAGGAGGACAGAATTAGACAAGAGGAAAGGTCTATTGAAGTGGCGAAACAAGCCATGGAGAGAAAACATCTGGAAAGAGAAAAACTTGAGGAGGAGGAACTGGATGAGGTCTGTCTGAGGTATGGAAAGAAACATGTGCATCTGCCTGAAACCAGCCAGAACACCCAGAGCCAGGCAGAGCGTGCAGAGCGAAAGGAGGCTCAGAAGATCAAGCAGGAGGAGGGATATGAGAGCTGGGCTGCCAGGAAACGTGAATGGTTGAACCAAAACATCGCAGATGGCAAGCACTTCACGGGGAATAGGGGGATGACCTCAGGCCACACAGAAGAAGTCGAGGAGGATGTGGATGAGGTGTGTCTGAACCTGCCTGAAACCAGCCAGAACACCCGGAGCGAAAGCCTTCTCAGCACAGTTGAGATCCCTGAAGAGGCTACCGAGGAGCCATTTTCCAACAACAAGAAGCACTCGAACTTCGACCAAAAGCCTTTCAACTGGCTCGACAAGAGGGTAAAGAAACACACCCTCCCAAAAATTGAGCGGACCTACCAGAGGGAGGCAAAGGAGGGGAGTGAGCCCAACCTCCTGCTGGTGAAAGGCATGGCCTCCATGCGTGACAGCCCACTCCCTTACACTCGTGCTGACCGCGAGAGAGCGACGTTGATGGTAACCGAGAAGCAGCGGCAAAAGATCGAAGACCGCTGGAACCGGAACCGCTGGAACTGGAACCTGTTGAACCTCTCAACAGTAGAAGAAGAGCTGAGTGAAGTGGTGGAAAAGTGTTTGGAGCAACTCAGCCACACAGCAGAAGCTGAGGAGGATGGAGACACTCTCCAGGATGAGGAGGAGGATGTGGAAGAGGTGTGTCTGATGTTTGGACAGAACCTGCCAGAAACCAGCCAGGACACCCAGAGCGAAAGCCTTCTAAGCGCGGTTGAGATCCCTGAAGAGGCTACCGAGGAGCCGTTAGCCAACAACAAGAAGGACCTGAACTTCCAGCAAAAGGCCTTCAACTGGCTCAACAAGAAAGTGAAAAAGCGAATTCTCCAAAAAATTGAGCGGACCTACCAGAGGGAGGCAGAGGAGGGGAGTGAGCCCTACCTTCCGCTGGTGAGATGCATGGCCTCCATGCGTGACAGCCCACTCCCCACTCATGCTGACCGCGAGAGAGCAAAGAGGGAGAAGTTGATGGTATTCGAGGAGCAGCGGCAAAAGTTCGAAGACCGCTGGAACCGGAACCAGGCACAGCGTGCAGAGCAAAAGGAGGCTCGGAAGGTCAAGGAGGAGGAGCGATGTCATGAGAGGTGGGCTGTCAGGAGATGTCAACGGCTGAACCAGAACATCGCAGACAACATCGCAGAGGACAGGGTGGAGACCTCAGGCTCTACCACTGCCAAGAAGCCAATGACCATCTGGAAGAAGCGATTCCTCCGATTCAACTGCCTTACAAGCTGAGAATCCCCCCCAAAATACTCTCCTTCCTTCCCTTGCCCACCCACCTCCGTTCCAACTCAAAACTCCACCCCCCCACACCATTCCCTCTTAAATTTAGGCCTCTTCTGTTTAAAAAACAAATAAAGAGAAACTTTTCTCGACAGTCACTTGTCAGCCTTGATAGATTGATATATAGATAGATCTTTATTATCATTGTCACAGGCACAACGAGAATAAAAGTCCTTCCAGTCAGTGAGACAGTACTAAAATAAATAAAATTAATAATACAATACATTTAATAATACATTTTATTTATATAGTGCTCAAGGTACTCAAAGGCGATATTAAAAATATCCAAGACATGCTAAACATAAATACAAAAATATGCTGAATGAGGATTAATAAAATAACACATGCTAAATATAAATATATGTTAAATGAGGATTCCTCCAGATCGGCCCAATAGGACTGCTGACATGAATCTGGCTGGGTCGTCTGACTCACAGGTCAGGTGATCATACACTCTCCTGACCACTAGCACTGTGCGTGCTTGTGTAAGTGTGTGTGTGTGTGTGTGTGTGTGTGTGAGTGTTTGTGTGTGCACGTGTGCGTGTGTGTGTGTGTGGGGGGGTGCGGCTTGTGAGTATGTCAGTGTGTGTGTCTTCAGTGCCTTTGTTAAAATAATAATAAAAACTGCTCTAAACATTTCCACATGGCAATGAGCGTATAACAGCAGTGGCTTGTCATCCCAGTGCATGCAGTATCAAGGTTCCTCACAAATCATCTCCAAGCAAATCAGCCTGAAAAACCAGCTTTCCTCGAACGCTCGGCGTTATGGCCTTGTTGCTGCAAGGTCAGCCATTTTATGCTGGGCATAGAACTCGTTTTTGTTCAAAGTTGTCTGGTTCCATCCAGGCTTGGGTCTAATAAACCATGGACAACAGAGGCAGGGCCAGCTGACAGCCTCTTACATCAGAGCCCAGCCAGCCTTGAGTCTTATATCCCAGTTTTATAGGAGTCACTGTCCCGGTCCCTAACATGGACATGGTCCCAACATTTCCGATGAATCCTCCCATAAATAAATGCGGGGGAGCGAAAAGGAATAGAAAGGTTCTTTGTCAGAATAGTGGGGCCTCACTATTGTACACTGAATCCCGGAGCCATTTTAAAAAGCCGTACAGATTTATCTCCCACTTTCCTGGAGAAGCAATACTGCGCTGTGCTATTATCATACAACAACCGGTCTACTGTATACAAACACAATTATAGGAGACATGCTGATGGTTAAATGCAATTCTTTTCTGCAGTGACGGAGAAAATTAAGCAGAAGTAAAGTTTAGAAACTCCTTGAATCTCTCATCCTTAACCTTTGTGTAGAAGAGGGTGATAAATGATGTTTGGTGTTTCCTCACAGTCTTATAGGCACAGGCTGGTGTAAAGTTTTGATTTATCTTGACTTGATCGGTATAAATGAGAGGTGGAAGAGGATATTACTCATGAAGACTAATTCTTATGAGAAGGACTTTCTTCCTGGGACAAATCAACCTGGCACACACACACACACCGAGCCAAGACATGCAAACACACACACACACACACACACACACACACACGATAATAAATACACACAAACACAAATGAGGATTTATACTACGCTGGGTGAAATGGAATGGCTGTACTCTACATCACTGCCTCAGGGTGATGGAGAGAGGGATCTCTGGGGGTTCTGGAACACTGTTGGGTTCAAAACTTCGTGAGCACACTTCAAGATGAATGTACTTCTTTGTGGTCATTGCATGTCAGAAAACTTTGAGTTTCCATCTCAGTATGGGCAGATCCAAAGGAACCCTACTGACTGGAAACACTATGACACCTGTTACACCAAGACGCACACTCCACTACTATCTCTCTCTCTCGTCGCAATATTCATTTACACTTACATTCATTTAGCAGACGCTTTTATCCAAAGCGACTTACAGTAAGTACAGGGACATTCTCCCTGAAACAAGTAGGGTGAAGTGCCTTGCCCAAGGACACAAAGTCATATAGCCACAGCCGGGGCTCGATCTCACAACCTTCCGTTCATGAAGCCAACACCTTAACCCGTTGAGCCATCTGACTCCTCCTCCCCCCCCCCCCCCCCATTCATGACTCACCTTCGACCAATGTTGTTGCTTCGCAAAAACACTTTTAGAGCCCAGTGTCCATATGAGGATGACAACCAGGTCTCCACTACAGGCATCCCACAGTGCTCGACTTCACGCTGTGAATATGATAGACACTCTCTGTGGCTGAATGCATTGACATTGGATGTGGCCAGCCGCAGGTTAGTATCATTAGGGGCCCTAAGGGGCCAAACATAGCCCACACAGCTCTATCATTCTCTGAGGAGATGAGGAGAAAGACTGCCAGAGCTCACTCAATTACCGACCAAATCAGTGGGTGGAAACGACCCGTCTGACCCTGATGTGGTGGCGTGTGCGCCAGCACACACACGCCACCGCCCATACACGCCACCGCCCATACAAAATCAGCTAAGTCACAACCTCATCGCTCATTGATATGATGGAGAGATACAGCACATCCATTTTCATGGTTCTAGCTTCGAAATCAATGAAGCAGCAAGCCGCTGTCATCCATCCCTCTCCCTTTTCCCCAATCCCACTATATCTGTCTCCCTCTAACCTCCCTAAATGCCTCACTCTTTATTCTGTCCTTCCGCCTTTCTCTCACCCCTCTATCCCTTGATCTCTCCGATTTTTTTCCCGTTACCCCTCACTCCCTATCCCTTCCTTTAACTCTCTCTTCCTACCTTTCTTTATCTTTCTCTCTCTCCCTTCCTTTATATCCCTCTCTCTTCCTCTTTCTCTCTATTCCCTCATTTTTCTCCACCTGTCCTCCATCTCCTGATACTCTATGTTTAAGTCTGTGTTCTGTTAGTTCAGATCCATCTCCCACTTCTGGCTACAGTGACTCCTGGTGCAAGCAACTTTCCCATAATCCTGAGGTGAGATGATGGGACTGTGAATAGAATGTTAATCTGAAAATGACTCAAAGGCTTTTCACCTGAACTGTAAATAAAGCGCGCTGTACATACCACCATGATAATTATATACCACGCACAAAAGCATGTTGTCTATTTGGCTTCGTTTCTTAAGCCATATTCATTCGCTCTTCAGCTCTGACTGCTCGCAACAAAAGAGGTACAAACAAAAGGGATTTCCTGACACAAAACACACAATGTGTAATTAGAAGACATTGAAAACGCATTCAAAAAAAAGCACAGCAAATCATTGACTGCCACTCGGCTACTCTTCTGAAAGGTTCCACATGAACAGCCTCTCATTAATAAAGGCCAGTCCCCATTGTCCCTCACGCAACACCCGTTGCGATACAAATCCATCTCTGTGTCAGCTGCGTTTCAGAAAGAAGAGACTGAGCACAGAGAGAAACTCCTTTTTCAGCCTCATAATGAATACTTCCACCATGATACCACCAACCCACTTGCACTGGCACCTATCACGCGATGAGACTTCCTTCCTTAAAGGACTTCTGTGATTTACAACCACAGCCTACAGTATTCACTTAGGTGTAACTATGAAACTGTAACCCCGACGACAGCACATACTCTGCATACTTTCAATCCAGACGTTCAAGTTTATCGAGTACTTTCTAGGAAAACATATTTTATACGTTTTCCTCCCCATGTTTCCTGGAAATCAATGAACCAAAACTAATTCCTGCGGCATCGTTTTCGTAACTATCTATAAAACGCATCATTGCAGTACTCTGAGGTGTCGCGGTGATGATTCTTCCACCGGCACATCGTAAAAAGCTTGACAGTCTCTCTTTAGTTCGAGTGAGTCTGATAGTCTAACGGCTTCGAGATAAGGTCACGGTGAAAACGGTCTGTGCGGTTGACCGGCCTTCCACTCCCCGCAGGATTTAGGGTTTCTGAGCAGCTGACCTTACTGTTAGTTCAATGACTCGTGTATGTGCGTCTACATAAATGATGTCAAAATAATATCAGAAAAAGACTCAAAGGCCCCCCTCGCCTGGGGCTGGGACACAAATGCACTGTTAGAGGCTCTGTAACAAGCCAGCAGTCAAAACATTTGATCATGCAAATCTTAACAACATGGATGTACCACATCCAATTCACTGTAGGGAGCTGGCACGCCGTTTCCAGATTATTAATTACATAGCACCACCTGCTGGTATACATTAGTTATTGCCTAAATTGCGTTAGATCGTCGCCAGCAGATGGCGGTAATAGAGGATGTAATATAGAGGATGTCTGTGGTGAAGATATCGGTTCTAATCAGATGATGATGATAGGTGTCTTATTGATTTGAAACAACTTGTATGCCCTCTGGTCAAATAGGCATGTGTTAGTAAGAGAGAGTGTGTGTGTTGTGTGTGTGTTTGTGTAGGTGGGTGTGTCTGTGGGTATCTACCTCTTTCTCTGTGCTGTGCAGTCTTGGGGACCAGACCGTACAGAAGGATTCTTTCCTTGGGAGATTCTGCAGTTGTGAAGTGGACCTGTTGAGGAAGAGGGCATGGTTTACTCTTAAGCATACAGACTCTGTCATTTTTGGGGGAGAATATTCTTCAAGAACGGTGGAACTTGGAAGGGAAACAACTTCTTCCTCCTTCAAAACTGTATGAACCTTATCTTTTACTAGATTAGTCCTGTGCTGCGATCTGCTTGTGTGTTTTAGCACAGTCTGCTGAGAATTGGGTCAACACAGCACACCTCGAAAGACAAAGAGGCCCAGTATAACATCTGTAGACAGTCTGGTACACAATTGTTAATCCTGGAATTCTCTGCGGACAGGAATCCATAGGCAAATTCAGTCAAAGTCATCTTCACAACTGAAATTCGATTGGTCGTTTGTTCACGAGAAAGAGGAGCCTCCAGCCGGTGCCCTATGACCTGTCTTTTGCCCTTTGACCCCATGCATTTCATTGAGGTGTCTGGTGTGCCACCCCTGGAATTGGGCTGGGGTTGGAGTCTAGGGACATACCTGTGTTTGTTTGTCTGCCTGGTCAGCCTATTGGCTGTGCTTGTCTGGTTTCTCCTACGAGAGCTCCGATGCTCCATAGCCAGACTCTGAATCTGGCTCATAAAAGGTCTTGTAAGTATATTTGATTTATCATAGAACCAAAAGGAAAACTTGGGCACCCATCAAGTCACTCAAGTGATAATGTAGTGGTCTGTTTGTAAGGGGTCTAGTTAATAGTTTAGGGAGCAAATTGGATGTCATGATGTGAATTGTAATAGTGGTAATATCTTAATGTTGTGTGTCCTGTAACCATATGTAGTGAATAATATACATTCGTCATGTCACAGTTTGAAGCTTTAAAAGTTAAAACACAGCATCCTTTCCCATTTGCCTTGAACCTGTGCCCTAAAAACACAATTTCCCAGACTGCTAGGCTGCAGTGCTATGAGCCAAGAGGTTAGTCATTGGGGTGTGGCCCGTTTACATTTTCCAAGAATTACAACTCTTGACTCAGTTAAAGTCAATAGGCTCCTTTGCAGCTGTCCTCGTCCTCTCATAGATCCAGTACAGTTACATTGTCGTCAGTGCCTCTGGTAAGTTTGGGTTAACTTTAGTTGACAAAGATTAACGATACATCTATGTTGTTGAATGAAGTCCTGTTTTGTGTTGGGAGTGTTTGTGTTTTACCTGGCCGCATCAATGTTAATAACGCAGTTGACATATGTAAATGAAGTCTTTGTAATGACAAACGTGAACTGTACCTGGCTGTTGAAATATGATATAAATAGTCAACGTAGTCTTTGAAAGTTTCCAACTTTGAAAAGTGTAATAACTAATGCTCGATCATAATGCGATGTGAATGTATTTCTTGCACAGACATCTCTCTCTCTCCGGTCTGGAATCAAAGTAAAGTCGACTTTCAACATGGTAAGATGTCTAACACGTTTTAACGTTACGTGTCATGAACTCTTGTTATAGTACAAGTTGGAAGAAAATTATAAAAAATAATGTATTCATGAAATCGCTTTCCATTTCGTTTGCGGCTGTGTAACTCTATCCGTGGTAACGCCCTCACTTGTCCATTCAATAATAATGTGTATTGTCTGTGAGTAAAAGGCCGGTAAACATGAATTATTGATTAAGCCTACTTTCATTACCCAAGTAATCATTTCCTAAGAATGATTCGGCATTGCATTTTTTGGGGGGGCCTTGGCCACTAGATCAGTGTTTTCTTGAATGTGACACGTTGTTAACTCAGGAAAAAGGAGTTTTCTCCTTTAACTGGAACAGTTCATCTCATTTTTGTGTGACTGTTGAGAGCTGAGGGGCTGTTAGGGGGAAGCTGGTGTGTGACTCATAAGCGTGGGTTTCACTCCCATCCTCTTTTCCATCCACTCTGCCCTCTTTATTCTGTCTCACTCTTAGATTTGAGTTTTCTAGTTTCTAGTCTTTCTGTTTGTCTCTTACTTGTCTCAGGGAACATGTAGTTTTCCTTTTTCATAGCGAAAATTAACTTAATTTTTCCTCACTCCCTCACTCACTGTCTCACTCCCTCACTCACTGTCTCACTCCCTCACTCACTGTCTCACTCCCTCACTCACTGTCTCACTCCCTCACTCACTGTCTCACTCCCTCACTCACTGTCTCACTCCCTCACTCACTGTCTCACTCCCTCACTCACTGTCTCACTCCCTCACTCACTGTCTCACTCCCTCACTCACTGTCTCACTCCCTCACTCACTGTCTCACTCCCTCACTCACTGTCTCACTCCCTCACTCACTGTCTCACTCCCTCACTCACTGTCTCACTCCCTCACTCACTGTCTCACTCCCTCACTCACTGTCTCACTCCCTCACTCCCTCACTCACTCCCTCACTCCCTCACTCACACCAACACGATCACATGTAAATACACAGAGCCAGGGAGGAGCCAGCTGTAAACAGGCTGGATTTGTTTCATGTTTACCTAAAGGCATAATGCTCTGGTTCTCCTAGCAACCAGCCTGTCTCCTTCCTCAGACACAGACCAAACTAGGAAGTTCAAGTTCTCTTTCAATGTCTAGGGATCTGTTGACTGTAAACTGTTTAATCTGCCATATAAACTACATGAGAACGAGCAAACTCTCTGGAACAGTTGAAGCTGATTCAAACTCTGTCCATCCGGCTCAGTTCAAGCAAACCTACTGAGGGATGAACCAATCACAGCTGCCATGAGGTCATCCTCTTGGGTGTCCATAGCAACGACAGACCATAAATATAGGAGGGGTGCGGTTTGGCTTGTTCGCCAGATCATTCAAATACAGCAGGGAGAGGGCCGTCAGATAGACTGTAGGTGCATTCGCAGGAAGTTTCCCATGAATACTTTCTAAAATACTTTTTTGTTGTTCAACGCTCATTCTTCCAGTGACGCTCATTTCATCACTTGTGCTCCCTGCCACCCCCCTTTTGTGTCTGAACTTGCCTTTCTGGATGCAAACAGAAAAATAGCAGGGCTGGAATGTGAAGTATTTGACCTGCAACTGTCCTTGCTCACCTAAGATTGTGAGTGTGAGGTTGTGGTGAGGACAGAGTGAGGTTGTGGTGAATAGAGCCGAGCTTTGTTAAGGGTGAAGAGGTGTTCTCTGCATCTGTTTGTCCATTTGTCTCCATCTTCATTAGATCTGAATGGCATTTTGATTAGATCTCAGATAGCTTGTGCTGCTGAGTGGTGTGTGTGTCTGCATTGGTATGTGTGTGTCTGTATGTGTGTGTGTGTGTGTGTGTGTGTGTGTTTCTTTATCTGTATGAGAGGGAGATTTGGGGAAGAGAGATTGATTGGTAAGATGTTTGTCACAGCAGCTTGTTTGAGGGATTCCAGAAGACAGACTGAATTCAGTTGAGCTTAGTCAGCAGGCAATGCATTCCTGTGGCTTTCCACAACAAACAATGAATCCTAAATATCTTAAACACCACCAGCAAATCTGCCAGCTATACTCGCATGTTATTTTGCAACCGTAATTAAGAAGCTTATTGCACTGCAGCAGTATTATGATCGTATTATGATGCTGAATTGTAGTTAGTATACTTTATACTGGGAAAAGATAGTTGCGCCATTCTCCAGCCAAATGTCTGGGTAGAGTGTGGGTGTGTGTCTTCTGGCTTCTGTGTGTTCAGTTCAGTGGGTTGAGTTGTGTAGTGGATGGCTGTTTGGTGTTGTTGTTATGGCTATGGAACAGACACACACCCTGGTGCTGCTTTAGAGATTTCGATTTTTTTTCCAGCCACTTTGGAACCGGAAGAAATTATGTCATTTCACAGCATCTGCAATCTGCGTATGCATGTGAGAATTACATGCTTGTCCAACAGCTTTATCAAACATCTGCCATTGTTTTTATGACCTTGCTGCCTCTCCAGTTAGGTTAATAAAAAAAAAAAACACGATAAAGACAGCAATAACTCAGTCTTTTCTTATCTTACTGTAATAAGCATGATATTACTTATATCTATATTAGTATAGAGTATCTATATTGCCTCTGGAGAGTGCAGAGGTGAAGATAACAGGATAAGAACTACTTTACCTACGATGCACCACTCTGCGTCTGATAGGCCAGCAGAGGAACTGTGAAAGCCAGCGGCAACTTCAACGCCAACGCAGACGCTGAGGTTCTGTACAAGGCCATGAAAGGCATTGGTGAGTGTGTGTGTGTGTGTGTGTGTGTGTGATCTGTGTTTTTTAGTGTGTGAGTGGGACTTTATTGGATGTTGTGAAGGATGTGTTTGAGTGTTAGTCGATATATCATGTTTCCCTGTGGCTATTGTGGAGGAGCCATTGAGTGAGGCTGTCATTAAGGAGCCATCAGAGCCACATATGTTCTAGAACATGCAGCGTACAAACACAGAGACGGTTACTATGGTTGCCGTTGCCTGGGGGTGGTAGAGGTAACCTGAGTTGTTACTATAGGAACGGATGAGGACGCGATCCTGCAGTTGGTGGTGTCCCGTAGCAACAGCCAGAGGCAGCAGATCAAAGCTTCCTACAAGACTCTCCACGGCAAGGTGAGGGTGCAACACAACCACACCGCAACCCGACCACAAAGGCAACCGTAAGATGACCCTGCAGACCAGAACCCTGATGCAACCACACCTTTGGGATGCAAGTCCATCAACCCAGACACTATCAGCTCAGCACAGACCTCAACACAACAGCACCATCAGTAGACATCAACCAAACTTACATGTATCTCTCCCTCTCTCCCTACCCTCCCCCCTCCCTCCTGAAGGACCTGGTTGGTGATCTGAAGGGGGAACTGGGGGGGAAGTTTGAGACTCTCATTGTTGCTCTCATGACCGCACCCCTCGCCTATGATGTCAAGTGTCTACATGATGCCATCAAGGTACATGGTTGACTGGATCAAAAAAAGACAAGACAGACAGAAACAGACAGACAGGTGTGACCTTTAACTTCTGCCCTCTGCCCTCTGCCCTCCAGGGGGCTGGGACGGATGAGAAAGTGCTGGTGGAGATCCTGGCCTCCAGAACCTGCCAGCAGATTAAGGAAATCACTGCTGCCTATAAGAAAGGTCATCACACAGGTCACATGGCGTTCCCTGACCTGATCGTGCCCTGCAGAGAATGAGAATGTGCGTGTTTGTTTCAGAGTATGACCAAGACCTGGAGAAGGACGTCACGGGAGATACCTCAGGTCACTTCCAAAGGCTGTTGGTTATTCTGCTCCAGGTATGGTTAACCTCTCTTCCTCCTTCCCCTCCTCCTTCCCCTCCTCCTCTTCCCTCCCCCCTTTCCTCGTCTTCTCTCTCACCGCTGCCCTAGTCTAACAACTTGCCTGTTGTCCACAGGCCAGCAGGCAACAAGGAGTACAGCAGGGAAATGTGGAGGCTGATGCTCAAGTGAGTGGCTGTGATCTGTGGCTGAGACATGAGGCCAGACTGAACTGCTGCCTCTATAGTCTCATTCAGCTTCATGTTCTGCTCACAACAACAACACAAAGTGTGACCGTCACATGCAAGAGATCCAATTACATCTTCACTTGGAATGTGTGTGAAAGAGGGACCAAGAGAGATGGGAATTAACAAGGAACTTGTGAGTTGACACTGTGTGTGTGTGTGTGTGTGTGTGTGTGTGTGTGTGTGTGTGTGTGTGTGTGTGGTTTAAGGCCCTGTTCCAGGCTGGAGAGAAGAAGTTTGGCACCGATGAGCAGGAATTTGTCACCATCCTGGGCAACAGGAGTGCAGAGCACCTGCGGAAAGGTGTGTGTGTGGGAGCGAGGGAGGGAGGGTGAGAAGGGGGGGGGGGGGGGGGATAATGCAGATGAGTCAAATATTGAAGATGTGTCTGTGTTACAGTGTTTGATGCCTATATGAAGCTGTCGGGGTATCAGATTGAGGAGAGCATCAAAAGAGAAACTTCTGGAAACCTGGAGAGCCTGTTGCTGGCTGTGGGTAAGACACACACACACACACACTTTATCTCTCATACGGACATTATTAGTAGTACTACTAGTAGTATTAGTAGTACTACTAATTCTCTCTCCTCATATCCTGTTTGTCTCTAACCTGTAGTGAAGTGTGCGAGGAGCGTTCCAGCCTATTTTGCTGAGACTCTCTACAATTCCTTGAAGGTAAGCAGATCAACAACATCACTATATGATGAGAAATAGACATGTTAGCATTTGAAAGACAAGACAAAAAGAACTATACATTATGTGTATGTCATATACGTATGTTTATATGAGGTTGTGTTTTATGAAACGTGTGTGTGTGTTTGTGTGTGTGTGTCCCAGGGGGCAGGAACCGATGACCAGACTCTGATCAGGGTGATGGCGTCTCGTAGCGAGGTGGACATGCTGGACATCAGAGCAGAGTACAGGAAGATGTTTGCCTGCTCTCTTCACTCCATGATCAAGGTAGACACAAGATCACAAATCTGCTCTCACACACAACCTGTACCATGTGAATCCACACATACACACATTGTGCCATGCAAACACTCCCTCACACACACAAACTCCCGCTGTGTGTGTGTGTGTGTTACAGGGTGACACCTCTGGGGATTACCGCAAGACCCTGCTCCTGCTCTGTGGTGGGGACGACGCGTAACCATGCCGATGAACCAAACCATCTACCGGGTCCTCAAGATGCTTCTGCTCTGAGTAGCCCCCCTGGCTGTCAATCACCTGACATCCAATGAAGAAGCCACAGCAAAGCTTTGGGATTGGCTGTGAATTAGCCAATATCCTTCCACATATTTAGCCAAAATATTTTGTTTCCCACTCCAAGGTAGCTAATCTAGCCAGTAATGACTTTTACATGAAGCTTTTAACCCACTAATACGCTCAACATGATTAACATGAAGTTGGTGCTCTCAGACATTATGTAGTTTTAGTTAAGTGTTTTGTACTGTTTCTAAGGTCCATATCAAACAACATTCCACACGAATATAAATGTTGCAATCAACATGGTGTCTCTGGAGTCAAACATATTCATTTCTGTGTTTTCAACGCCACAAACTCACATATTTCTTGTTTTACTCCAGATATCGACATAGTCACTTTTGACTGAGTTAATGGAACCTCTTCGAGAGAGAGAGAGAGAGAAAGAGAGAGAGAGAGAGAGAGAGAGAGAGAGATGTGTGGAAGCTCATTAGAACAGACAGTGAAGGTCAGATGCAATGTGAGAATGTGCATTGACACACTATGTCCACCAGGGGATGCTACAACACAGAATGGGATAAGAGGAGGGCAACCATGGGCCTGTACTACAAGTCATTTATCAGACGCTCTTATCCAGGGTGATTTACAGCAAGTACCGGGACATTCCCCCTAAGGCAAGTAGAGTGAAGTGCCTTGCCCAAGGAAACAACGTCATGTTGGCACAGCCCTGGCTCAAACAGGGTACCTTCTGATTACTAGCCTGACTTCCTAAGCAACTACCCCACACGACTCCCAGACCAATCACGATTTGTGGTTCAGGATCCAGGTCTAGTCAGGAGCACTCACTAAAGTAGCTTTTAAAGATTGGATCATTAGCATCGCACACTCTTTACTATGATAAAATAAATACTACATATATACACATACACTTATACGCAGTGTAAATGATGATTGAAAAACAGGTGTGGTTTTTCAGTAGCAGTACAATGATGTGTCTGGGAACCGAAGAGCAGTAATTCAGTTCAGCTGTCAGCAGATGTGTGTGTGTGCGTGTGTGTGTGTGTGTGTTCATGGCGACATGTTTGAGCAGGAACGACAGTGTAACAGACAGACAGGATGTCCTTTGAATGAGGGAGAATCACTGGCTGCCACATTCTTCTTTAGTGCCCACGCCTCAGACACACACACACACACACCTGTGCCAATAGTGTCAGGAGAGGCTGTGTCCTAGCCCTTGGTGTGTATCTCTCCATAATGCTTTGGGTAAACAGCCATTGTGTGTTCTCGTTTGTGAGGACCCAGATACAGGAGTTCTGAAACTTCAGATCTCCCACTGCAATGTTAAGCCTTTGATTTATGAGATCTGAAGGTAAAAGCCTCAGAAAAGATATATAATAGTGCAGTACAGTCAGTTTTCCACCCAGTTTTTAATCATGAAGGATAAAGGACACCACATTAGCGTCAATACTGGAGTAAGAGATAAGGTAAAAAGTCAGATCTTTTGATGAAACTGCTTGTCAGTGTCGGTTTACGTCTTTGTAACTCAAAGCTGTATACTTTTATTGAGAAACACGTCTTATATGAGTTAATAATGCTTCATAACTAACTACAAAGTGAATGAGTTACAGTGAATGGTTAATTATTCATCAAGAATCTGAGTAATGTTTAACATAGATTTGAGATAATGTAAGTTCCTTATGGTTCCATGTCTACATGAGCACCATTTCCTGTGTGTGTGTGTGTGTGTGTGTGTGTGTGTGTGTTCAGTCACCCCAGTTCCTGTTACTCTAAGCTGAGTCCCTAACTGTCATTTGAAATTGTCGTTGCAGCAGCCATTATTACCCTTGACTGTTGCAGTGATTGTTACAGCCAGCCAATAACTGTGGGCAACCAGCAGGGCATAGGGGTCAGGCCACCATGACTCACAGGAAGAACAATACCTCAAACTCCTCCCACCGCTCTCTGTGTGTGTGTACACAAGAGAGGTAATAGGTCATCTTTGTAGGTCACACTTTACACTTCAGTAATGATGAGGTCACTGATCTTTGTTTTGAAGTCGTGTTTCCCTCCACTCCCAACCCCCCAGCCCCACTCCTAAAACCAAGCCTGTCTCCTAATGCCCCAAGCCTCTCTCCTAACCCCCCCAGCCCCACTCTTAACCCCCAAGCCTCTCTCCTAACCCCCCCAGCCCCACTCTTAACCCCCCAGCCTCTCTCCTAACCCCCCAGCCACACTCTTAACCTCCCAGCCTCTCTCCTAACCCCCCAGCCCCACTCTTAACCCCCCAGCCTCTCTCCTAACCCCCCCAGCCCCACTCTTAACCCCCCAGCCTCTCTCCTAACCCCCCAGCCACACTCTTAACCTCCCAGCCTCTCTCCTAACCCCCCCAGCCCCACTCTTAACCTCCCAGCCTCTCTCCTAACCCCCCCAGCCCCACTCTTAACCCCCCAGCCCCACCCCTAGCCCCACTCTTAACCTCCCAGCCCCACTCTTAACCCCCCAGCCTCTCTCCTAACCCCCCCAGCCCCACTCTTAACCCCCCAGCCTCTCTCCTAACCCCCCAGCCCCACTCTTAACCTCCCAGCCTCTCTCCTAACCCCCCAGCCCCACTCTTAACCCCCAAGCCTCTCTCCTAACCCCCCAGCCCCACCCCTAACCTCCCAGCCCCACTCTTAACCCCCCAGCCTCTCTCCTAACCCCCCCAGCCCCACTCTTAACCCCCCAGCCTCTCTCCTAACCCCCAGCCCCACTCTTAACCCCCCAGCCCCACTCTTAACCCCCCAGCCTCTCTCCTAACCCCCCAGCCCCACTCTTAACCTCCCAGCCTCTCTCCTAACCCCCCAGCCCCTCTCCTTACCCCCCCAGCTCCTCTCCTAACCCCCCAGCCCCTCTCCTAACCCCCCCAGCTCCTCTCCTACCCCCCCAGCCCCACTCTTAACCCCCCAGCCCCACTCTTAACCTCCCAGCCCCACTCTTAACCTCCCAGCCCCTCTCCTAACCCCCCCAGCTCCTCTCCTAACCCCCTCAGCTCCTCTCCTTACCCCCCCATCCCCTCTCCACCTGACCTTCCCTGCTTCGTCTCAGTCACTGGCCACCAAGCCGATTAACTTCACCCAATCAATCATCTGAATTGATTCAAGCTGACGTTTTGCTTCAAGCTTCTTAAACAAGCTGAGCTTTTTCCATCTTAAATCAAAAGCCACACACTATCGGCAAAAAATGGCAGCACGCCAAACTTTTTACAAATACCCTTTCAATGATTCTCAGTCACTGATTTGTTCCTGTTCTCTGTTTGTTTCTTTCTCGGTCGCTTAACATATATTCAGGAACAAACATTCGACACGGACGACTCATTTACCACATCGTGTTTGTACTTGTAGTAAAGAAGACATGAGGCAGTGTGCACTCTAATCACATAATGCTCCGGTGTGTGGAGATGTTTTGTCAGAGGATCTGGACATTTCCTCTCACTGTGAAAGAACATGAAGAGACTTGCAGCTTCCTACAGATCTGATCCTACAGAGGGGGGGGGAAGAGAGAGAGAGAGAGAGAGAGAGAGAGAGAGAGAGAGAGAGAGAGGAAGAGAGAGAGAGAACCAGAGAAGACAAAAAAAAAAACAAGCGATGGAAAGAAGGCTAGGGGGAGTTCATATCCGGATGGGACAGGTGGTAATGTGGCGGTTGTCGGAAAGAAAAAAAAAAAAGACCAGAAAGATGGAATTACAGGAGGTCGTGGAAATGCTCCCTGGTCCTCTCCAGAGTGAAACACAGGGGGATGCTGGGATTTGACAGAACTTCCTGAAACCATGCACCATGTGTGCATGTCTCCAAGTCAGAGAACTTCCTGCTGCATATTGTCTCTAGACACAGACTGGAGCCAGTCCTAGAACAAATGCTGTTAACAATTTAACACAGATGTTCTACATCAGATTGAGATATGAAATCTGATGATCAATCAAGGTCCTGCAGCAATAGTTCTTTTAATTTGGGTTTTGGGTGTATATAATGTGACCAGTACCCTAAACCCTCAATATCCTAAATAATCAGTACCAAAAGCCTTGCTACGACCTCTAAAGAGATATCATCCTCAAAACAGCAATCAGGCAAGTTATGATGATATCCATTTGTTCCCAGTCACCTCTTCCCACTGTAATTTTTCTTGTGGATTTGTAGTTCTGCTGGTTTGGATCCAATACGTGAGTGTGAGTGTGTGTGTGTGTGTGTGTGTGTGTGTGTGTGTGCTTGTGTCAAACTGATAATGCTCAGACCTGGCACTGCTTCTTAGAACATTCCAAAGAAACTGCCTGATAATGATATGGAATCAGTGAATTATAGCTGCTTAAACACACACACGCATACAAAAATGTAAACTGTATCTGATCCACTTAAAATTGACTGCATGGCTGATATGGGTACATAACTTCTCATAACTAAAATTCGCTACATATAATCCTACATAAAACCCAACCACACCTGTTTTTAACATTAGCCTCCTCTCCAGAAGAGGGTGAATAGTGTATAAACTACAAGCTTCAGCTGCAAAAGGAGTCTGCTAGAATATGGTACGCGCTCTCTCTCTCTCTCTCTCTCTCACTCACACACACACACACACACACACACACACACAGAGTCTTTGGAAGAGGGGGCAGAGAGGAGAATAATGGAATGTGGCAGGGCTGATTTAACTAAAGAGAAAGAGAGAGGGGGAATAAGAAAGACACAAAGAAAAGAAAAACTGAGAACTGTCAAAGGAAAGTGCTCCGAAAAAAAACCCCATGAGAGGCAAGGTTTAGGAGTTAAGAGTTAGTTCCTCCATGAGTTCCTCTCTAAAGCGATTGTCCTTCTGTGACTTTACCCTGCAGAGAAGACACTTTTCCCACAAGACACTTTCCAAAGATCACACACGGTCCATTTGCTTTGAGTGTTCAAGGTCGACAGAGGGAGGGGCGTGACTGAATGGAACAGGTCCAGGGAGACCACAAAGGGCAGAGGTCACATGTCCATTTCTAACCTGTGACCTATTCCTTGAACAACTTCCTGTCTGTCTGATGAAGTGCTGACAACTTCATGTCAGTCTTCAAAGAGGGAAATTCATGGAGGAAGGGAACTGTGTTCGTGCAAGTATGTGTAACACAGAAAACTATTATACAGACTAAAGGATTCCTGACCCGTATATCCCCACAGAAGACACAACCTTATACAGCTTTGAACGTCTGTCCTGTGTGTATCTTTCTGTTACCATGTGTGGTAGCTCTTAGTGCGAGTGTGTTTTCATAACACAGCTGGTTGCCGTCTCCGTCTGTGAAAGTAATTAAAGACTGAAGGAGGAAACAGGAGATACCCTTATATACCCTCACATCTGGTTACAAAACTACACAACAGTTGTGTGTACCTGTGTGTGTGTGTGTGTGGGGGGGGGGGTGTGAGTGTGTTAATTTTACAGCTACCAGATTACCTCACATGATTATACGTCAACTATCCAGCAGACGTAATGCTCTCCAACACTCCCACACACACACCCTTATCTTACCAACCCCACTTGATGCACTCTTTCCAAAAGTATGTCATCTTAAAGGGAGAGTGGAGTGAGGACTCCTCTGAATGTGTAGAGTGTGTTTGGTGTGGGGGGGGGGAGGGAGTCTGTCAGGAAGTCTGTAATCTTTCCAGTGTGGGACATAATTGTCAGCTATATAAAGATCTAACACAGAAACAAATTTACTTTTACACACATAAAAATACTCTCTCTCAGGCACATTTTGTCTACTTCTTCAGAGATTTCTAAATCATTTTTGAGCGTTCGAGTGAAGGAGCTATATAAAGATCTAACACAGAAACAAATTTACTTTTACACACATAAAAATACTCTCTCTCAGGCACATTTTGTCTACTTCTTCAGAGATTTCTAAATCATTTTTGAGCGTTCGAATGAAGGATCTGTCGGTACCCAGTTCAAACAGCAGACACACAAACACACACTATCAAGATTCACCGCTCAAAAGCGTGTGCATTATGGTACATCTGAGTCACACTAACATCAAGAAACAACCTGAATAAATAGAAAACAATTTATTTTGGAAAAATAAATACAGTATTTGGGTATTTGCAGTAACAGTACGATTTGAGAATAGTTGTTCGTGATATAGTAGCCAACAGTGGTTGTTCTTATTACATCGATTTTCTGGTTATTATCGTTACGCCTTCTCAAGTGTCCTTGGGGCTACATAAACAGCGCAGCTACTAAAAACCTAACCAGGATATGAATTCCTCACAATGTCAATGAAACCGTCAATGAAATGACTTTAGTCTGGTCCCCACGTACGCGCTTAACAGTCTCCGCTTTGCAACATGGAGAAAAAGAAAGTGCACAGGCTTGCCCAGGAATCACTGCAATATTCCTCCGCGAGCTTCTGCTGGTCCACGCGCTCCGTACAAGAGGCACCTTTGCTGTCCCTCGTCTTTGGCGAAGTGGTTGTGGTGGACTTGGTACCGGGAGTCGTCTCTGGGTTCACCGTGTCGGTGACCTGGCGAGCTACGGAACGAACCGAGCCGACGTTCAGCTTGAAGTGCGCGTCCGGTGTCGCGCGCTTGCACATGCCTGCCTTGATCAGCGCGCTTTCATGCTGGCAGAGACGTCGCTGCAACTTTTTCAGCGCGCGAGCCACCTGCTTCCAGTATCCGGCTGGATTGGTGCCGAATCCCGGACAGGTCGCGGGTCTCGCGTTGTAGTTGCATCTTAATTCAGAGACTCCTCCGGTCACCTGCGCTTCGGGGTTCTTGCAATTAACCGCCAAAGTCACGGTCTCCTCACCACGCGCTGCCCATGTACACTGCAGTTTATCCTTAGTGGAAAATTTCCCTCTCGTCGCGGCCCTCTCCGTCCTGCTTGGCGCAGGGCCGGGGGACTGCTCTGATGCACCACTGCTTCCTTTGCGTCCCTTTCCCTCCCCTTTGCCAGAAGACAGGGAGACCTGCTGCGCGAGGCACGCTACGAACAACCAGAGCGCGAGGGTCCTCAAGAGCAACATGTTGCACTTAAGGAAAATAGGTGACCTTTGGAAAACAGATACAGATGATTGTTTTTTTTAAAGTTATTTAAAGTTGTGTATGCCATGTCACCGAGTGGATTATCCCACAATGCGTGGATTTTGTTCCACCCAGCACTATCAAACACAAATTAAAATTGATTTATACATTGATCTCCTAGAAAGGAAACATTTGACATAAATATATTTTTGCATCCTCTCGGCACATTTAGGATGCTTTACTTACCGAAAATAACAGGGTTTCGCGAGCGTCAAATACGATGTTGTAGCTCTTGTAGACATCAGTGTTGCACGCCTATTTATACACCCTGCAACACGCCCACCATTCCCGCTCTAAACGCGCGCGCGCACACGCACGGGCATCACAATGTACGCGCGTGAGATGTTTTCCTAGTGCGCGTGAGAATCAAAGCAGCATTCTTTTTTGCTGGTGGTTTGAAACCTGACATGACACGTCCAGTCTCACTACAAAGAGCGTCACACACACATACACACGCCTACTCACACTTCAGAAGCAGTAGTGCTTAGTTTCAATGGATTGGATTTAGGAGTTGAACATTTGAATTACTTTAGTTTGAAGACAATGGAGTTTAACATGCCTAAAAGATGACCCTCCTGATCCTATTTTGACCTACACGTGAGCTCGTAGGGGGGTAGGGCTGATGATCTTGTATCCCCTCCACCCCTAAAGATCTCCCTCTTTGCATTTCTGTCTCCTCATCCCATTTTTCCTCTTTATCCCCAAATGTAGGGTCCCTATATGTGGTAACTTGAGGAATGCAGCGGTATATTGGTGGAGGTGTGGCTTAAGTGTGTGTGTGTGTGTGTTACCTTGTAATCACTCGGAGACCCAAGTCCCATGTTCTATGCTGAGCGGTCTCATGTGTGCTTGAAGTGCTTGCAGTTGACCGCAGAGGCCCGAATGTGGCTGTGCCTTGTTCCAGAAATACCTATAGGGGGGGTGGGGGGAGATATGGAGCAAGTTAAGAGGGTGTGAGCACAGATTAAGATGTAGGGAAAGGGGACAAATGTATGGATTCATGCCGGTCTGATAGTCTAGTCAACTTTGATAAATGTGCATTTTGTTTCGGAGAATTGAAAACCAGCTGCCTGCTTGCGTTCTTGCAGTGCAGCGCTCCCTGCTGGTGAATATTGGTATAAAGTGGTATTGGCAACATCATAACTCTGATAATCTGTTTCTCCCTCATAACGCCAATTTGATTTGTACTGGATATTATCTTCATAATTCCTTTTTAGTGGCATACGACACTGTAAGATTATTAAACGAATACTTACAGACTGCTTCACCATCCGCCCAATACGAAGCATGTGTGCAAATTCTTCTGAACCGTTCAGTCGTTCTACACAGATGAAGGTTACAGTCTGAAGTTCTCTCCATGTATTAGTTTACCGCCTCTTAGTTTTTCCAACATAAAATCATTAACTTACATTTTAAAACAAACCTGCACGCCAAAGTCTAGCCACCATTTCTTATTTAGCTACACCTGTTCCGCATTAATCACCGATAATTAGCAACCACGTCTACGTAATCAGACCTTCATGTATACCTTTCTGCTATAACATACCTACTTGTTTAATATACTGCAAATCATATTATAATTGTGTATTGTCTCTAAAAGCTCTGCCACAATAAATGATTAAATGTATCTTTGTCACTATTTTATCAGTTGAATGCACGATTTTTTATGTATTCATATTTTGCAGCGCCCACTACCAACCGCACCGGTGGAGCCTGCACACTAAAACAGCCCTGTTTTTTAGATCTGAGGTTTCATTAGCACCGGTTTCAGAGGGAGTACAAGCTAACGGTAGTTAGAGAAAGGCTACCCTTTGTATAATGGATCTTACCGTGGTACTTTCATTTCCCCCCCTGGAGGACAAATAAAGGTTTATGTAGTTGAGACAAAGTACAATTGTTATACCCAGAAGGCACTGCTGAAAGCAAAAAATGGCTTATTTTATGAATGGCCTGAATAAAATGGAGGGGAAAAAAATACACAGTTGAAACAAGGCAGGACAGGAGGACACCGATGAAAAGTCCCCATTCTAACTTTATTTTTTTTACATTCACACTTTTGTATCTTAAACTTTATTGCTCACTTTTAAGTTCATTCTCCATGTTTTCAGATCATGTGTGTAGCATGATGTGGGAATATTACAGAATATACAAACAAAATCACACAAGTCTCATTTCTACTGTTAAGTGTGTGTGTGTGTGTGTGTGTGTGTGTGTGTGTGTGTGTGTGTCTGTGATTGCGTGTCTGTGTTTGTGTGTCTGTGTTTGTGTGTGTCACAGTATTAACTTGATTCATGTACAAAGAGATGAGATGACTGATCAGAAACAAAGAGCAACAGCAACACACTCAAACCGATGTTAGACTGTGATCCACTGCAGTTGGTTGTTTTTGGGGGTGTTTGAGGTGAGAAGGAGGAACTTGGGGTCCCAGGACTGTGCTCCCGGAGCCTCCACACAGCACCACCCCACAGCCTCTTGTTTGCTGGTGTTACTCTCTGTCGCTGATGTTAAAAACCCTACTTCACGAGAAAGAGAGAGGAGACTTGGTACAGTCAACTGGTAACAGGAGCAAATATTTTTTACTGGTGCTTTCAAGGATACTTTACAATTACAATCAAACTAAACAATACAACAAACAACATATTCATCAACAACCTTTGTGATGCAGTTCAAAGGTAGGAGAGGAGAGAAAGAGAGAGGGAAAAATAGAGAAAATCCAACGTTGACACTGCGTGAACTCAACTATCTGTAGTTAGCTGAGCTGGTGAGGCTGTGAATGAATGAAACCTTGTACTGTGGAACCTGACGCTTCTAAATCTATCCATTTCCAGATAGTTTGTTTACTTGAACCTACAGAGCTCTATGCAATTCCTGACTCTTCAACAAGCGGCTTTTCTTTTTATTACTCCAAATTCCATTCTGAGTTGCTTCCTTCATCCTTCCCTCTCTTCTCTCCACATCTCTTCCATTGTCTCTTCCTCTGCTCTACGTCTCCATGCCTTTCTGACACGATTCTCCCTCTGGCATGTACCTGGGTTCTGCCTACCTGTGTTCTGCGTGTGTTCTTGTGTTCCCTCAGTTCTGGAACAAGCTGATGAAGTAGGTGCAGATCCCTTTGAAGCTCTTCCAGCAGTACTCCTCTGCCAGGCGAGCAGCCTTGGCGTCGGAGTGCTCCGTGGGCTTGGGGGTGGTCTTCCCAGGCTTGACTGCAGGCTTCTTGACCGGCCCCTTGCCAGGCTGGGGCTTGGCAGGCTGGGGCTTGGGCTGGGCTGGGGAGGCTTTGGTGGCGGCAGGCTTGGTCTGGGCGGTAACAGGTTTGCGCTCCGCGGCAGGTTTGGCAGGCTTAGGGGTGGTGGTTTTGGGCCAAGCGGCCAGGAAGGTCATCTGGGCTTCGTCGGGGTACTTCTTACACATCTGAGGGCGGTAGACTTTGGGTCCCTGGCAGGCATGGTTATGCTTGCGCATGTCCCACATCAACTGGGTGAAGTAGTGGCGAGGGTTGGTGTTGTAGGCACGGCAGAGGTTAGGCTTGCCCTGGAAGTCACAGTAGTAGGAACGGCCCTGGTTCTGGCCCTGGCTGGGTCCCTTGCAGGTCACCCTGAGGCGGGTGTAGTCTCCTGCGCCGGACACCACCATGGTGCAGGCGTCCTTAGCTTTGGTGTTGAACCGGATGGGGTCGTCCCAGATGCCGCGCTGCTGCTGCTGCTGCTGAGCCGCCGGCTGCGCAACCGCCACCGGCTTGTCGTTGCTGTTGTTCTGCGCGTGCGACACACACACGCTGGCCGCTAGCACCAGCAGCAACGCTCTCACCCCGGCTCTCATGATGACGGTGACCGTGGTAACGGTGGACAGCAGTGGTTTGAATGTATATGTGAGTGTGTGTGCACTGAGGGTTGAGGTGTGCAAGATTAGCCAGTGGCTACGTTTGGGTTTATAAAAGGATCGGGCTACAAAGAAGGCATTCAGGTGAGCTAGTGGGAGGAAGGAGGGTGGGGGAGGGTCAGGCCCCCCAAAAAACCTACACAAATACACACACACACATTCACACACATATATACTCACAACTACACAAGTCACAGGAGATTAAAAAACATGCCCCACTCCCACCCCTAATTGCACTCTGGCCAATCATGATTTACAGCTCAAAGAGCCAATGGAAAGAGAACGAGCCCTAAGTAAGGATGACAAATAGTGTGGAGGTGTGTGAAGTAAATATACTGGCAGAGCACAGGAGCAAATGGGGAGGAGAAAAATTACCAGAAGAGGAGGTGAGTGTGTGTACGCATGTGTATGAGAGGGGGGGGGGATGTGGGGATGAAGGCCTTTACACATATGAGGCCAAACAGCCTGAAAAAAGCTTGGGGAGACATTATATAACTTCACAAAAGAGGGTCTTTGACTATTGATGAGCAGCAAGGAGAAATAGGACACAGAGAAAGTCGAGGCGAGTTCACCCCCAAAATCAACAAACTAATTAGAGAGGGTCATACCTAAACCATTAGGAGCCCATAATCCTAATCACTTGTTTAAAATCCTAAAATAATCCTAATCACATTTGTTTTAGTGTTTAGGAAAAACACAACTATTTGTGGGATGTTGAGTGTGGGCTTGGCATTGGTCAACTGGGGCTGAATGCAGTAACAGACCTCCCCATTATAGCAGCTGGAAATATTCCATGCAGACTGGAATGGGGCGCAGCGGTGGAGGGATGAGGGAGGAGAGGAAGGAAAGGGGGGGGGGGAGTGAAGAAGCCATGTACACACACACACACACACACACGTAGACGCATGAAAGCTGAAGATAAACATGCACACATGCATGGGCCCAGAACACCCAGCGCTCCCCTCCCCCCCAAAGACACAAACATTCACACAACGTTATTTGGCATTAAACTGAATGGAAGAGAAGGATCCCCTGGAGAAACAGTGGAAAAGCAAAGTAAACAAGTGAAGCAGGAAGCTTGTGTTTGTATGTGTGTTGATGTACTTGATCGAGTGCCTGTGATGATCTTGGGAAAGGGATGCATGGATCCTGGCCAGAGTGCCTGTGTGTGTGTCTGTGTGTGTGTGTGTGTGTGCCTGTGTGTGTGCCTGTGTGTGTGTCTGTGTGTGTGTGTGTCTGTGCCTGTGTGTCTGCGTGTGTGTGTCTGTGTGTGTGTGTCTGTGTGTGCCTGTGTGTTTGTCTGTGTGTGTGTCTGTGTGTGTCTGTGCCTGTGTGTCTGCGTGTGTGTGTGTCTGTGTGTCTGTGTGTGTGTGTGTCTGTGTGTGTGTGTGCCTGTGTGTCTGTGTGTGTGTCTGTGTGCCTGTGTGTGTGTCTGTGCCTGTGTGTCTGTGTGTGTCTGTGCCTGTGTGTCTGTGTGTGTGTCTTCGCCTGTGTGTGTGTGTGTCTAGGGGCCGTCCTCTGTACCAGATGTTCTGTTCTAATTCACTTAAAGTATTCCTCGTCTGATAGGATGCAGCTACATCACACCACCCTGAGTCCGTCTAACTCCTCCCTCACTCCCCTCAGCCCCCCGAAACCAACCCAAACACACTGTGTGTGTGTGTACGCATGCATGCGTGTGCATGTCACATGACTGCTTTCTACAGGATCCTGTGTATTTTGGCAGTCAGTGTGGAGCTCTTGATACACAGACTCTACACAGATACAACCTTGCTTTTTTTTCCTCTCTCTGTCCATCCTCTCTTCCTCCTCTTCCTCCCCTGCTGTTTATGTTGGAGCAGTTGTCAACATTCTAAATCTGTTCATGGGGGGGGGGGGGGGGGGGGTGGAATGGGGGCGGGGGGTGGAATGGGTGGTTTAAATCCCTTTAACTATTCATACTGAAAGGCACAAAAATGATTAAAAAGCAACGCTCAAGATTGAGGAGAGGCAGATTTACGGGACTTAAATCTTTATTTCTCCGTTTTCACAGCTGGAGCACCTCTCAACAATGATGTGCTCAGACATAGCAGGAAGTGACATCATACGACCACTGCGACCCGGTAATCTAGTCACAAAACCCGGGACACAGCTAAGTAGGTCTGACTTCACAATCACAAAGAGTCTGATAACATGGTCTTGTGAAAAAAAGTCTACAGTAAGTCTACAGTGAGATTATGTCTGTCAGTTACAAAGTGTGTGTGTGTTTGTTTTAACAATAATGGTAGCTTATAGCACTGTCCCTCCTGCAGTAACTTAGAGCAGGACAACCTCAGTAGTAGCATAAGACACTGGAGAAAGTACAGTCTATTGATGACGAGACAACATGACAGATTAAATGAGATGTTTGCACCTTTCTGATACTTTTCTGCTAAAATTCAGTGGGGAAAATGTCCATTCTTCAATTCCGTCAATTTTAGAAATTTAGTTTTCAACCACATTCAAATGAAAATAGTATAAAAACTGTCTCACAATGATCTTATTTATAAAATAATCTTCTTATTCAATGAAGCAACCAGAATTTTTTGATTTCCTCTTGGAATTGATGAAATTGAAATGGAGTCTGAGATATCAGCTAGCAGGTTCCAGCTAGGAAGCCTTTCAAAGCCAATGTTTCCATGGTTTCAAGAATTCCCAGACACGATACAGACAGAAGGGAGAGAAAACAAGTATCTACAAACATGGTTATAAAATAAAAATGGCCAAACAAAACATATAAAACTTTCAAATGTCTTGAAAGCGTATAAAATGTACACTTGTCAGAGAGGTGAACTGCGCATTAAATTGTAACAAATTTGTATTCTAAAAAGTTATAATACATAGCCATTTACTGTATAAATAACACTCATTCATCAGAAATACTGTCCAATGACACAGAATGATCAAATCAAATGTTTAAGATGCTAATGCTTTGATTGGTTACTAGAATGTGTGGATATTGGTGGAGGTGGTGCAGGGATGGGAGGGGTCCTGTGAATGATTCTAATTGGCTGATCACAAACACCCTTGCCTAATGGAGTGAAGGGTGGGGTCAGGGGTCAGGAGTCCTCTCAGTACAGGGACTCTTGCCTCGCTTTGGTGTGCCGCCCCTGCTCTGTCTGGGTGGCTTGTTAGGAAGGGAGCTCTGGTTGACCTGGAAAAGAGGAGAAAGCGTGTGACAGGGTGTGGGAAGTGAGGGAGTGAGGGAGCGAGAGAACAAGGGAGTGAGGGAGTGAGGGAGCGAGAGAACAAGGGAGTGAGGGAGTGAGGGAGCGAGAGAACAAGGGAGTGAGGGAGTGAGGGAGCGAGAGAACAAGGGAGTGAGGGAGTGAGGGAGCGAGAGAACAAGGGAGTGAGGGAGCGAGGGAGCAAGAGAACAAGGGAGTGAGGGAGCGAGAGAACAAGGGAGTGAGGGAGTGAGGGAGCTAGAGAACAAGGGAGTGAGGGAGCGAGAGAACAAGGGAGTGAGGGAGCGAGGGAGCGAGAGAACAAGGGAGTGAGGGAGCGAGAGAACAAGGGAGTGAGGGAGTGAGGGAGCTAGAGAACAAGGGAGTGAGGGAGCGAGAGAACAAGGGAGTGAGGGAGTGAGGGAGCTAGAGAACAAGGGAGTGAGGGAGCGAGAGAACAAGGGAGTGAGGGAGCGAGGGAGCGAGAGAACAAGGGAGTGAGGGAGCAAGGGAGTGAGGGAGCGAGAGAACAAGGGAGTGAGGGAGCGAGGGAGTGAAAGGCTGGGTCAGATCGACCGGTACTTACCGTCAGAGCAACGTCAGTTCCAGGTCTCTTGGCCGCTTTGGAGAGAAGAACAATGTAAAGGTCATGATATTTTTCATCACCAACACAACAATGGTCATCACCGTGGTTTCGGGTCTGGGATTGTTTCAGCGGGTGATTTGGGAATGGTGGGATGGGAGGGGTTAGAGAGTGGATGATGAATGGATAATGAGAGAAGGTGAGAGGGTTATGGTCAGAAGGTTAAGAACCTCAAACAGTGGGATCTGAAGAGAGATTGCAATATCGGTCAAATCCTGTTCGATTGTTTGACATGTACGTAAAGCTTTCATTAGTTCATGTTTAGGGGATGTTGAACGTTTTATGGTTGGCTGAAGGTGAATTCGTAGTTGGTTGATGGAAGTATTGGGGTAAGTTGATGGTAGTTTAGCAGTTGTTGATGGTAGTTCAGCAGTTTTATGGCTGTACCTCTCTGGTGGGTACAGCTCTCTTCAGCGTCACCAGTCAGGATACTGTGGAGGGGCAGAGGCTCGGGGGAAGCGAGTCAAGGTGTCGTAGGATGGGCAACTACCGCACACACACACACACACACACACACACACACACAGGGACTTCTGATTATATCTCCAGTCTTCTTATCTTGAATTCTTCTCATGCAGCAATGACTACATCATGCGTCTTGTGTTCATCAAAACTTAGTGACTAGTAAAATAGTCCCAAAGACACAAAATGGCCGACACGTTCTCTACCCCTTCACCACTCGCTAGCGTTCAGGAAGGCATGCAGGGCCGAGAGATTTATGGTGCGTACCTGAACATAGCTGGGTTGCCATGGATACCAAATACCTGCTCTCCATGGTAACCTGTTATAACCAGACTGCAACACAAACAATGAAGGTGGCACAGGAGGTCAAGTGGGAAAGACAGAAGGCGAGATCTTCGTTTGTGAACGACAAGAACGGGAAGATCCTCAGATGGGTTCGGAAAACCGACGAAACCGAGTCGATGAAGCGAGAGAAGAAGAATGAGGAAGCGTGACAGCATGGAGGCAGCGATGGACTGGAAGAGACTCCCGAAAAATGGAGTGTGAGGGGGACTTAAAGACGAGTACAACTCCGAAACATGAAGGACTGAAGTGTCAAAGGGCCACCAGCCAGGGGTAAGAGGAACTGACAGAAGGAACAGAGGGAAGCAGGAAGATGAGAGAAGGACAGGAGGTGAGGTAGGGACAACAAGTCAAAGATAGGGGAGGATAATAAAAGGAAGAAGAGACAGATAAACAAAGAGAGTGAGGAAGAGAGTTAGGTGTTACTCTATAACTACAGAGGCAAAGAAAGGTAGATATTAACGTGCGTGTGTGTGTGTCTGTGTGTGTTTGTGTGTACTTACTCATCAAACACATCCTCTGTGTCCATTCTCCGGTAGTACTTAGCCAGTTTTACAGAGAGGATGGTGCTGGGGATGAGGAAGAAACAGCAGCAGCCCAGACCAAACCAGAACGTGTTCTGAAGCGCAAACACATGCGCGCACACACACACACACACACACACACACACACACACACACAAAATATTTTGTTCAAAGAAACATCTGGGGAATAACAGCTAATAACAGGCTAGACTTCTTTCCAACACACACACATGCGCTACATGAAACGTATACAGATAGACAGGCTGAAATCTAGAACATTCTGTACGTATGCAAACCACACTGTAGAGTATATTTAAAATCTATAGAGAAACCACAGTTTGAACATTGTTTACTACACACACACATGCAGACACAGACACATACACACACAGACATAAACACACACACACACACACACACAGACATACACACACACGTTCTAACCCCTCCGAACCCCTGGAGGTCTGAGTGTGAACAGAGAGGAACCTGTCTGGTATACACAGCCTGTCTGTAGAAGGTGTGCATGTGTGTGTACGTGTGTGTGTGTATAAGTGTGTTTGAACATACTGTACATGTGACTGGCTCCAAACCTTGTCCCTCCCCAAGAGCATCATACACCACTTCCTCCACCTAAATACCCCAAGGTCCCTCTCCGAGTCAAAAGAGCCATTTATATCCAGTTTAATGCAGTCAGCTCAACCGCAAATGAAAACACACACTGACACACACACACACTGACATACACACACACACACTGACATACACACACACACACTGACATACACACACACACACTGACATACACACAAACACATGCAATCAAGTGTATCTCACCAGTGAGTCCACTATAAAGCTGCAGGCCACTATCTCCATGGAGTCCACCAGGTTACTGATGGGTTTACACTGAGCCACTTCTCCCGTCAGCTACGAGAGACACACACACACACACACGCGCGCGCGTTTATATAAGATGATCCAACATGATGCGGGATGTTGTGTGTGCGGGTTTCTGTTCTGTACTTACAGAGTTCTTCACCCATGTGGTGTACTGTTTGAAGTAGCCCACCAGAGTCTTGATGTAGGCATCTGTTTCCTGTGAAGCAGGGAGGGGATGGATGCTGTTACTGGCGTGTGTGCGAGGGGCTTGAAAAGCTGTGTTAGCTTAGCGATAAGATCACATGTAAAGGCGTATGGGGCATTAGGACAGGAGCTGTGAATGTGTGTGTGTTCTGCCAAAAAGATTTACCTGCTTGACCACGTGTGATGCATTGTGGGTTATGAGGTATTCGGCTGCATCGATGGCACTCAGGATATTTGTGACTTTGGTCTAAGAGAGAGGAAATAAGAGAGGGTAGTCAGTGTGTGTGAGTGCTGAGGGGTGGGTTCATGGGTGTGTGTGTGACTGTGTGTGGCTGTGTGTGTGTGTGTGTGTGTGTTTCCTTACTGGTAGTTCATGAAATGTTTTCTGCAGTAAGCGGATGCTTGAGCTGAGGCTGCTCTGTAATTGAGAAAAACGACACATGAATACAAACACACACACCCACACACAGATGAATACACACACACATGAATACAAACACACACACACACACACAGATGAATACACACACACACACGAATACAAACACACACACCCACACACAGATGAATACACACACACACGAATACAAACACACACACACACACACAGATGAATACACACACACACACGAATACAAACACACACACCCACCCACACACAGATGAATACACACACACACGAATACAAACACACACACACACACACACAGATGAATACAAACACACACACAGATGAATACAAACACACACACACATGAATACAAACACATACACAGACATACAAACACAAACACACAAACACACACACACACAAATACACACACACATGCATAGAAACACACACACACACACACACACACACACAAATACACACACACATGCATGCAAACACACACACATGAATACAAACACACACACACGCACACTGTAAACGAGCACTCTTAATGCAATTTCACCTCACAAAAACACAATACTTCACGATTCACAACACAGGTTCTAAACAGCAGCATGGCCCACACAGTCACCCGCTTACCCGCGCTCTCACATATTTCTTAGCCACAATTACAGGAGAGAGAAGAAGGGAGAGAAGAAGGTGAGAGAGCAAGGAGGAGATCCAGGGTACAGAAGGGGGTTTGAGGGATGTGTGTGTTTGTGTGTGTGTCTATATACACATGAAAGCTTGTGAGCATACACCTGCGTGTTTTGTGTGTGTATGCATGCATACATGTTAGGATGCCGGTTTATGTGTGTGTATTGATTTACACATGTGTAAAAACAAATGGCATATTAGAATGCCTGTGTATATGTGTCTGTGTTTGTGTAATTACCATTGCTTGCTCCATTGGGACAACCTGTTCTTTGTGAATCTGTCTGATGTTGCTGGCATGACCCCTCAGTGCGTTCTCCAGGGCTCCTCGTGGCTGCGCACACACACA
>CM059301.1:13852500-13875000 GCA_030340665.1 Neosalanx taihuensis
GGTGGGAGTGGGGGGGGAGGAGAATGAGTTAGGAACTTTTGTCGTCTTAACTGAAATAATTCTTAGAAGACACTGGGCTCCACGGACGAAACCACACTGGCTATGCACATCCACATCTATCACTGGGACCACAGCACTGACTCAGAATCAGTCTTTTTCCACACAGAAACAAGGACGGTATGGGTTCACAGAGACACAACGCTGACTCAGGGTCAGATCCTGTTACCTTTGATTGCACTCTCCACTTTCACTTTAAGAAGAGAAAAACAACCAGAATATGATGAGAACTGCCTGAAACACTAACTGAACTAGTTCACTGAAGACTTGTGAGTGATGTGTGTGTGTGTGTGTGTTCCTGTGTGTGTGGTGAGACGGGGTGGGCGTTACCTCCAGCCATGCGGAGGGCGGAGTCCAGAGATGGCACCACCTCTTTCTCCAGCTGTGATTGGATCCTCCCTCCCAGCAACGGCCCAATGTCTGTCAGCACGGGGGAGACACAGCCGTTACCACAACAACGCCTCTGCCTGCCAATCCACACAGTCGTTACCATGACAACAACGCCACCTGACAGTCCACTCAGCTGTCACCATGACGATACTGGGCAATTCCAGTCCTCGAGGGCCGCTGTCCTGAAGGTTTTAGATGTTTCCCTGTTCCAGCACACCTGATTCAAAAGAATGGTCATTATCAGCCTTCCACAGAGCTTGATAAGGACCAATCAGGTGTGCTAGAGCAGGGAAACGTCTAAAAGCTTCAGGACAGCGGCCCTCGAGGAGGGGAAATGCCCACCCCTGCTCTAGATGTACACTCTGTGCTGGCTTTGTCTGATAGTACAGAATGAAATGCTGACAGCCTGGGAAAATAATTTTTTACTCTTCAGCTGTATTAAGCATTTGTCTGTTGATGTTCTAAAAGTGTTTTCAGCGCAATATAGAGGAAGTGAGGTCAGAGGTCGGAGACTCACTGTCCATGTCTGAAAGGACTTTGTTCTTGGCAGTAGAATACTGGGTGGTCAAGTAGTCAATTTGCTGCAAGACAAAACCAAAGACACATTAGAAAACACAAGTGTCACTGTGTGAGCGAGTGTGTGACTGTGTGTGTGTGTGTTATGTTCACAATCGTTGTGTTATGCATTTATAGTTCTTCCCTTGGCACTTATTAGTTCTCATGAATGATTCACAATCTAAAAAACCCATTGTGTTCGGGGTCTATCACGTTGCTATGCTCAATGACTGATGCTCTTTGTAAAAGCTCTCTCTTGTAAGTCGCTTTGGATAAAAGCGTCTGCTAAATTAATAAATGTAAATGTTTACTCACTGCAGGGGTGTTGTTGGCAAAGGTCTTCAGGTCTCTCATGTTGGTGTTGATAAGACGTCTGGTGCTCTTGATCTGGGAGCTGATGTTTTGATTTGCAGCGTACGCAAACAGAACCCCCACCCTGCAACACACGCAAACACACACACACACTGGTGTTAATAAATCGCATCACAAAACTCAGCAACCTCACATGCTGATGGGAATAGTAGCAGTAGAAGATGTTGGCCAGGAGAGGGCGCTATGTAACCACTGCCTGCTTTCCCTCTACAAAGATGTTAATCTTGTTACTCTGACAACCTTCCGCCTCTCTCTTTCCCCCTCCCTCTCTCTCTCTCTCTCTCCTCCTCCCTCTCTCTCTCTCTCTGTGAGGGGTGAGGAGGCATCCAACAGCCACCCATTCAGACAGAGAGAAAGCTGTGTCACTGCCCAGCCGTATCAATGACACTTAACTGCCCTGTGCTGTTCAGACTTTGTGTGTCTGTCCTGTGTTCCTTTATCACACTGTTCACAGTGGATCCATTTACCTACAAGGTTACCATGGAGAGTTCATGTGTCATAACAGGGAACTGTACACAGCTCAACTGAATAAGCAGATGATTGTGGATAACAGTTAGGGGGAAAAAAATGAAATATTTTTGTCATTATAAGTTAGTGAACCTCTTGAAGTAATCCATGTCAGTACTGGGGGGGGGGGGAGAATAATGATGATGATAGTGTGGGTTATGATGATGGGGAGGTACTGACGTGATGAAGACGGACGTCGTGATGAGTGCGCCGGTGAAGAACGTTCGCTGGCAGTCGAGGTTCTTCCTCTGGCGTTGATGCATCTCGCCACCGCAGTTCTCGCAGCAGCGACACACGCAGAAGCACATCCCCACGATGGGAACGAGCAGCACGAACACCACGCCCACAAACACACACACAATGAAGCCTGTCTCATAATAAATGGCCTGGAGGAGGAGAAGGAGGAAGAGGAGGTGGAGGAAGAGAAGAAAAAGGAGGTGGAGGAGAGGGATGAGGAGAAGCAGGAGAAGGAGGTGGAGAAGGAGGTGGAGGGGGAGAAGGAGGTGGAGGGGGAGAAGGAGGTGGTGGAATAGATGGATGACGAGAAGAAGGAGGTGGAGAAGTGAGAAGAGGAGGGGGAGATTATCAGTCATGTTAACTTTGTTGTCCTTTCATGCAGCCATTGTTCAGCTCAACCATCAACCAGACCCTCATCCATCCATCATCCATCCCTCACCCATCCTTCATCCATTCCTCACCCATCCATCATCCATCCCTCACCCATTCCTCATCCATCCATCATCCATCCATCATCCATCCCTCATCCATCCATCATCCACCCATCCTGTTATTTTCTCTGTGAGGTGTGTAAGGAGTGTGTAAATGCAACTATACCTGAAGTAACAGGACCACGTTCTCTGGCTGCACAACAGAACGCACACACACAAACACACACACACACACACACACACAAGAGAGACAGAGACAAACACAGTGAGGTTTGTGTTACAGTTTAGACATGAAGGGAGGTGAGTGAGAAGCAGAAGAGACATGGACCAACCTTCCTCCACTCGTCCATTTTGATTCCTCCCATGTTCTGCTGAATGACTCGAACAATCAGATCTGTAACACATTACACAGGCAAAGTTCATCAACAGAGGAATTGTTATCGCTAACTGGCTAGCATGACCAAAGCAGGCTGACAAATAGCAAGAACACAAACAGTCACGCAGCCACTGCAGAAACAGACGTTAAAGAAGGACCTTGACTGGCTGTTTTTTAATTGAAAGCCATTCCAGTGGAATATAGGGAGGGTTTGTTATGAAAAGCATCAGGTATTTCAGTCCAACAGTTGGTCTGCTATGAACGCATGTTAATATCACTTCCATTGGTGGAACAAACACCAACAATATACTTTGGATCCAGGTGAACACGTGTGTGTGTTGTCAGAACTATATTTGTGTGTGCAGGATGAGTACGTGTGTGGGTGGGTGTCAAAGTCTGTCCTATCTATAGGGGTGCTCATTCGTTGTTTATATGGGTCAGCAGACCCAGTAAGAAGCCTAAATGTCCAGTAATACCTCCCTGGTTCAGACTATGAGTCACATGTTACTCAGCATGACAACACTAAGAACCGGACACAAACACACACATATTGGACCCTACAGACACACGTCCCTGCTGTCTAAATATAGGCCTACCTCATCAACACACACACACAAATACTATATCTCTAATAGCTGGTCTGGTCATGAGCCACAATAGCTCTTTGAATGGGATAAGACAGCAGTTGTGTTTGTTGTGATTTATTGCTTGTTTAGAAGTCAGTGTTTGGGTCTGTTTGTTTGTGTGCACGTGTGCATGACTACAACAGACAGAGAGCGATTTATTTCCACCTCGTAATCTCACACAACCTGGATCTGAACACAAACTCATCGCATGAGACAAGCAGATGGACAACAGTGTAGCCTGGGACTGTGTTGCAGATACACACCCATGCTGTCCTGTACGCGCACACACATCAACACAAACCATTGACGGTCTCAAGTGTTTTCCCTGAAACTCCACATGGTTCTTGTCACTTTCCAAGAACTCCACACACACACACACACACACACACACATACACACACACACACACACACAGACAGGGCACAGGTGACAGGAGGACAGTTAAATTGTGTTGGATTTAAAAGGCCAAACTGTAATGTGAGATTAAGACGGGCCACACAAATGCACAAAACTGGTTTTTAAATCTCTGTATTTCTAGAGTGGCCCAAGTCAAATCAAACATCAATTTTAAAGCATGCATCACAAACATCACAGAGTATTAGGCCACTGTCCTCTGCCACCTGCACTTTCCTGGAAACTTGTCCTTGCATTCAACTCCCTGGGGAACTTATCTTAGCCTAACCTAGCATGACTTAGATCAGAGACCCAACAGCTAGCTAGCCAAGTGAAAGGAATCAAAGGGGGAAAACCCTGAGAACAGATGGGATAGCTGGACGAACCCCCAACCCCCCCACCGCACCCCCAGACCTGGGATCCTTGACCATAAGCCTCATAGATAACTACCATGACTTTGGGTTGGGGCATAAGAAGATACAGTATCCTGAGTTTTTGCTTAAACATGGTACAGCCCTAGTTCATACATGATGGGTCCTATTTTTTATAAACCCAGAATAGTTTCTCAGTGGTTTCTGGTCCTACAGTGCACAATGTAAGAAGTAAAAACTGTTTATAACCTTAAGAGTTAGAATAAAGCATTTCCAAATATAATATTTGATCATAACTATGCTTATGTCCTACACCCATGTAAACACTCATGTCTATACTTAGTACTGTAGGAGAGCTACTGTATATGGACTTCTGCAAGCTAGGCTATACTACTTGGTTTACTGTGGGCAAGGGACATGTTGTGTAGTGATGTGTAAGTCCAACCTTCTTACTGGGTAAATATAACCCAATCCTCTTCTCCACACTGAACTGTTCATTAGGATTATGAAGAGGTTGGGTTAAGACTCGTACACAACCTAACACGCATTAATTTTCCTGCCACACACGCACAAGGATACACACAAAAATGCACAAAAGCACACAAACGTACTGTGTACTTTAAAACACCAAAACACATTCCCATCATACCATCATGATCCACCCAGGTGTATAATTCAATATGAACTACAAAGCTATAGTGTGCATTATCATCAATGACATGATCAAATAGATTGGTACTTTGTGTTCCTTTTAGTTCTCATGACAAAAATAAAACAAATATAATATATATTTATACATCCTAGACTAAAAAATTACTCCATTTGAACGCCAAGGCCCTAAATCGGCTGGTGGGTGCTTTTATAAGCCTGTCACAGGAAGCTTACCTGGTCAACTTGTAAACATGTTGATTTATCCTGAATCAACTGACATGGATGACTCAGGGATTACAATTATGAACCCTCACCATCAACCCTGAACACACACAAACAACCTGGTTATTCCAAATACTTGTATCTTCCTTTCATATGTTTACGTTAAAAAAATCATTTGATCATGCAAGACACTGAATACAAATGTTGTTTTGTTTTGGGGGGGGTTAGTTATCGTAATAGGCAGCATAAATATGCTTTGTTCTGGAGCCATGTATTCTGTCTAAATCCCACACCTAACACCTAACTGAGAAACACCTGATTGCAAGGCCGTCCCAGTAATTAACACAACACAACATTAACACAACACCGGAGCTTTGACCCACTTTCAGTGTGTGCCTTTGGGGATCTGTGTGTGGACCTATGGGTGAATGTGTGTGTGTGTGTGTGTGTGTGTGTGTGAGACAATGCCATCTGTAGCAAACGCTAGCATAGCTTTAGCATCAGCCCTACTATCGTTAATCCTCTAATCTCTCTAACTCAGTGCCTCAGGAGGATAAGATTCAGCCTTCGGGCACAGAGTCACAGCTAGGTTGCCAGCCGACCACCATGCAACGTCGGCACAGCAGCAAGACCCATCTTCCAGCACCATTACAGGGAAGCCCTGGAGAGGTTAAGACTGTGCAGGACAGGTGTGAGTCACAGTGAGACGTCTGGGTGAGATGTAACACTCATTCCCTCACCCTGAAACAGGAGAGAAAGGGGGAAGGGATCAGGAAGAGAAAGGGGGAGGCATGAGGAATTAGAGAGAGAGATAGGGGAGAGAGAGCTAGAGAGGAGGAGGAACAGGCAGGCAGAGAAGTAGATCCTTTTTCCTTGGAGACAAGGACAGCTGTCGTACAGTGATAAGACCAAATACCACAACTCATCAACATGACCTAACCTGCCTTTAAGATGTGTTCTTGTGTGTATCCTGTCCTTCCCTAACCTCATTTAACCAATCAGCTTGGTACTTCCCAGTTCCTGGAAGATAAATGAGCTAAAATCAAATGAGATGTTGTTGATGGTTTAACACAAACATCCTAGTAATATAGTTTTTTTATATATATAAAACCCTCCCAGAATACTTTTATTCTTGTAAGCAAAACAGTCTCAGGTCAGACCTTTTCTCTTTGACTTTAGTACCTGGGACCTGTTACCCAGAATCCTCAACATCCTCCTTCTCCTATCAGTAATTACAGTTTGGTTCAGAGCAACAGCACCGGAGTGCTGTCCATCCTGGTCCATCCCTGAGTTAGGACGTGCTGGTATGATCAACACTCACAGGTAGGCCATACCTTTTGGGAGAGTGTCTCATGCTGGAAAGTCCCTCGAACCTACTAACGACATATGGTCTTGCGGATTAAGGTATTCTAATCTTCTAAGGCAGGTGACTGAGAAAGCCTGCACTAATAGCTGCTCTACTAATTGATTACCTAGCCTATGGCCCTAACTCGTGGACACAAAATGGCACAGACTTAAAACCATCAATCCGATTGATGCCGAAATCATCCTCCAACGTGACTACTCCTAAGAAAATAGTCCACAACAAACAGTGACCTGTACACCACTGATATAGTCTTAAAGGGATGTAACTGTTGCTCTGACCTATCTAAAGGCCTGTGTGGCACAACATAGTTTCAACACAATATAGTCATGGAATATAAGGTATTTATCAAAGGTGGCACATTAATTTGGCACATGGATCTAGAAGGTATCAACACATCCCTTCTGCAACGCTAGAGCACTGACAAACACGCGTGCAGATTTGGCCTGGAGATGGAAATCACAAGGCCCCAAATCTCATAAAGATGGTTAAGGCAGCCCATTTAAACAGAAGACAGGGAACACTTTACACAGCCAACTACAGCTGCAGTAACACCACCAGATCTGTGGAGTAAACTAACATGGGGGCTACTCTGTGGATCCCAGAAATCTTACTATGTGTTACCAAGACAGGTGCATCTTCTAATGTTGGGTATGTCCCATTAACTGAAAACATAAACCAATTAAAATAAACAAAAAACAAAATCAAACACATAGCCATCAAGATAGGTCAGCTACAACAGCTCACCTCTAGGAAAGGGGTTGGGTTGGACCACGTAGAGGAACGCGTGGACCATGTGGAACAGAATGCCAATGGGACCAGGCTCATAATAAGCGTGCGTGTCATACACCGCTGACGGCACGAAGCCAAAGTCCAGGGGCTGCACAGGTGGAGGGGAGCGCTGCCTGGAGGTGTCCCCCTGGCTCCGGAGCGACTCATCCTCAGGTGGATCCCGCTGCGGCTGACTGTGCGATGATCCCCAGCAGAGAAGCAACAAGAGCCCGGCTGTCCACCGCATGACTCGAAGCAGTCCCGTTTGAAAAATAACAACGACAAAAAAAGTAATCAACCGCTTCCGATGAGAAACGGAAGGAAGCCTGGAGGGGGAGAAATGTCTTGATGACGCAGGGGAGAACACCTGTTCTCCTTCAGAGGCTTATCTGATCTCCTCCGCAGCCCAAAACGACGTGAAGTCCCCTAAAAATAAATAAACTGGTTAAAAAATAAATATGAATAAAAATCCCCGATTCGTCAGAAGTCCTATGTCTCCGTCAACTCATTTAATCGAGAAGAATGCATGCTGCACATCTCTGCAAAGATTCACCGTCCTCCACCAAACCGAATGGGATTTGCAATCCCCGGTGTCCTCCCGTTAACTCTCGCGCGCGTCCCGAAGTCTCTATTAGCGCGTGCATTCGACGGTTCACGGGAACGGTGAGAGGCACGCGCTCACATTCAGCTGAGAAGTGTGTGACTGTACAGTGTGTGTGTTCATCACTGAGAAGTGTGTGACAGTACAGTGTGTGTGTTCATCACTGAGAAGTGTGTGACAGTACAGTGTGTGTGTTCATCACTGAGAAGTGTGTGACAGTACAGTGTGTGTGTTCATCACTGAAAAGTGTGTGACAGCACAGTGTGTGTGTTCATCACTGAGAGGGTCTGACCGCCACTTGTTCCATCCTTGGACCAGATACAGATGTGATGCTTCTGCCCCCTTAGCCCAGCAGGCTACTCACGGCTATTTGCAGATGTCTGAGAGAGAAATACACTAAAAGACTGACAAGGAAAGAGAGGAAGAGTACGGAGAGTTAGAGTATGGAGAATGACACTAATTCATCATTTTGGCCCTGCCTGTACACCACCATGGAATTAAAACAAGACCATCCAGGTGCAATTGAAGTGCATGACTAACTTTCATTTAAATTCAAGCGGTTTTAACCCAAAAATATAATACAAAACGTTTTGGACAGCATCCATTTAATTCTCAAACTGAAATGTACTTAATTTGGAAAGATTTACATAATCGTGATTATGCTGGCAATGACTGCCTGAGGTCCAGATCCCTTAGACGTCACCAAATGCTGCGTTTCTATGCTTGTTTCTATGTTTTGCTGTTCAACATGGCTGAATTTGGCAGAATCTAAGCAGCTGGGATGTCCTTTATGTATTTTCTAAGTAATCTGTTTGCCCCTGTCACATCAACAGAGGTGCAACAGAGCCGTTGGCCATGCGTGCCATGATACTGTTCTGCTTCAGATCACGAGCTGTTCTAAGCCATTGTCAAGTCAACTGTCCAATTATTTCCAGTCGCTTGTAAAAAGGGAGCGACTTGACAGGTTATCTCTAATCCCTTACATTTGTCATTTTTAAGAATTCTAAGACCAACATTCACTGTGATTTGAATGCCATTTTAATATGTAGGAATACTCACAAAAGTATCCAAATATACAGTAGTAGTGAAACTAATCACCGTGGTTACTTATCTTATCAGTGTTACCTCATCATCAGGTCATCCTAAAGTCTCCTGGAATATTCGAGGACCGGACCCATAATACCACTCATTGTGTTTGGCTACTGTGTGTGTGTGTGTGTTTGTGCGCGTGTTGACAGACACTCCCAATGACCGTTGAGACTGGACAGAACAGAGCACTACAGTGTAGGCAAATGAATAGAATAGTCTTCAATGTGTGTGAAACAGGCAGTGTGTGTGTGTGCCTGTGTGTGTGTGTGTGTGTGTGTGTGTGTGTGTGTGTGTGTGTGTGTGTGTGTGTGTGTGTGTGTGTGTGTTTGTATGTGACATCTACAGAAGACTGCATTTAGAAAAACCAAAGTTGTTTTTATTATCCTCCTCGTTCCTGTCATAGGACTTGACTCTTCCAAAGATGCAAGGTTAGAGATGAGTCTGAGAATCCAGCTAATCTGATCCTGGATCACCTGAGCACAGAGGCTAGAAGTCCATCCATGTGCAGAGAAAAAAACTGATGCACTTCTCATACACATGCCTTCCTCACACACATAACACACAATGTGTGCCAGTAATAATGTCCAAAATATCGACCAAACATTCTGTTCTAAACGTGCACATAATCACTTGTAGGGCTGAGGGAAAGCTGGCCATGTTCAGAATGATGTAAATGAGTCCCAGAGATGACGTCCAGTGCAGATGGCTTTATGCTGAGACAAAGCAAAGGAACCTGGTTCTGAGTGCATGTAGTAAAGTGAACACGTATGAACTACAGACAGCAGAGAGGCTGGGACACAAGCTAGCTGGGATCTGGATGGTGTGACGACTCTGACATGCACTTAGTTACTGAATTTTAAATCAATGCCAGAACTAATGATACACTATAGAATCAAAGTTGATATCCACACGCGATTAGGTTTTGTGCATGTATTGGCATCACGAATGTGTGTGTGTGTGCCTAGTCGTCGTAGGCTACATGGAGGGGGGTGGGGAATGATCTGCAGTGATAAGGAGCTTATGTGAAAACAGAATTTTGGGGATGAAATATCTAGCATATCTACCTCCCAGGCTGTCATTTTCTAAATCATAACTTGTGTTTTCTCACAATAAAACTGGTTAGTAGCTCCTATTAGAAGTAACACTTCGTTAGCATTTTATTAGCGACAATATTTCAATAGCATCTTTTCTAGTAACAAATGTCACAGCTTTGCACATTCACAGTTCTCGGGGGCGTATTCTTAACCTAAGAACTAAACTAAGGAGAGAGTCCAATATCGCTTAACCTTAGTGGAAATGTGTGCATGAGTTAGAACTGGGGCTTCAAATAACAGAAATATTATACATGCCTGTGTGTACATGTGCCTCTGTGATTGAACCAATATTGACATGTTATCGTAGTACTGGGATTCCTATTAAAAACATTTCAAATACATTTGTGTCCAGCTTTTAAAAACCTTACAAATTGAGAAAAATTCAGTCTTTGAGGGTAAACTTATTAAACGCTGGGGAGGTCCACAGGGGGCGTGGCCAACGTGGCGTGGCGCTTCTGAACGCTTCCACAGGCCAGCTGGGACGCTTCAGCAACGGGTACGGCGAGCGCGTTCAGGCGAGCGCGTTGAGGACACGAGATACGAGCCAGTCACGGTCAAGACACTTGAAAGTAAAGTTCACTTCACACAACTTGATGTGCGTGAGCGTGTGTTTGTTTCCACAATCGACTGGAAGTTTCTTTCGCAGTTCTGCCGCTGTGTTTCAACTGAAAACCCCCGTTTGACCCAAGGTTGGTGAGGGTTGCCACGGACACATGGGATCACCTTCTCTCATTGGCTGCCAGGTCTGGAAGGGGCGGGTCAGTGGATCTGGAGTGGATCCCCATACAGGTTGGTAAACCCCCGAGGGTACGCAGTCATAAATAAATAAAATAAATACTCAGGGTTTCACCAAAAATAGAGTCTGAGCATGCTCCGTGACCTCAGGATGACCCCGCCCCTCTCCCAGCCCCATGGTGTTGCTGCAGCATCAGTCGATGCGGTTGCCACAGATGGTGAAACGGTCGATCTCCAGCAGGTCTTTTTTGGGCGTGCGATGCTTCAGCCCCTCCCCTTCAATTCCAGAGGCTGCTGCCAGGACCTTTTCATCATCTTCTTCATCGGGCGTGGTCAAGAAGGTGTCTGATTCGCTGGTGGGTAGCGTAGGGGTGGGGTTCTCTGGCAGGTGGACGGGCTGAGAGATGATTGACTGGGAAGACACGCCTCCCTTTTCTGCGGCTGGCTCACCTGCAGGACAGTTAGCGACTGTTACCAGGGGCATGATGCTGCGGCGCAGCAGGTTTGCAATACGGGTCAAAGGTTAACGGGTTTCCCAAAACCTCTAGCAGCAAAACGTTGACAATGTGAGTGTGACAAAAGAAGAGATACAGAGCAGAACACAGGAGGGAGGGAGGGAAGAGCAGAGTAAAACAAAAAAGAGGCTAGAGGAGGCGTATACCTGGACTTGCTCGAGGGAGGGGTTGGGGGTCGGGGGGGAGAGGGGGAGAAGGGGAGGGGAGGGCAGATGCTAGCAGGTCCATGAGGGATACAGGGAGGGGTGGAGGAGCGTCCCCCAAACCCAAAGGATGCAAGGGAACAGAGGCAGAAGCAGCTTGAGAGGGAGGAGGCAGACGTGGAGAGACAAATCAAAAACGACCCATAATAACACAGAAGGTGGTGTTGCTATAGCTACGGAAAAAGACGGCAATCGGGAAAATGGACGCATATTGTGTGCATGTGTGTGTGTGCGTTACCTTGCGGCGGGGCGGTGTGTGTGTGTTTGGGACGGTGCGCCCGGGACGACACGCGGCTGGAGGAAGCGGAGGGCGGACTCTGGAACAGCTTCTCCTCCATGTTGGCCTGTTTGACGAAGGTGCAGGACGTCCCCAGCAGAACGATGCTGTTCAACACCTTCAGCGTGATCATCCTGCACACGCACACACACACACACACACACTGTGTCAACATACAGTACTGGCACCAAGCTCCAAAGAAGAATCAAAATCTTCAACAAAAGTCTGATCAGCTGGAATACAACTCAAACACACACACACACACATACCCCAGATAGAAGAGCAGCACACACATCAGGGACAGCGAGCCCTGGATCTTCACTGAACTGATCACCACTCGGATCAACTGGGGAAAAAACAACATTAAGTTCAACAGTCATCATTCTAGAAGTTTAGTATTCTTAGGGTTCCTCAGGTCGATATCTAGCCAATCAGAGATGAGGAGGTACTGACCAGAAGGGCGAGAGGTAGAGGGATGAAACCCATTCGTCTGGATACAGTGTCACTGTAGTCTGTGTACGCCTGCAGGAAGAACACAGGGAGTTTAGACAGATGGTAGGCATGTGTGTGTGTGCTCGCAACTTTGTGTGTGTTTGAATCTCACATTTTTCTGTCGGCTGCTGACGAGGTCAAAGGCCAGGCTGGCTCGATATTCCCCGTACACCTGGCGACACAGAGTGGACATTAAGCAGCTAGAATGCCCTACTGTGTAGGTGACTGAATAGTTTAGTGAACTATACTTGTGCTTCAAAGGCCTAACCTAACATCTCTGTAATGTCTTCTGCAACGTACAGATGTCTTGAAAACCCAAACTTTCACATTTCTTACGAAACTGAAATATCTTTCATCCCATCGTTAGGTAGTTGTTACTTGTGGCTCAGAGCTGAAAGCATCTTTACACGCTCCAGAAAGGTTCATTCAGAGTTGAACAGGGTACAGGTTAATGGGTTAATGTTAAGCAGAAAGCCAACATAAGAATCAGAGGCGTGAGATTCCACAACTTCAAGAGCAGGGAAGTCAATCCTGTTCGAGGATGAGCAAGAGAGAGACGGATTAAATAAACAGAAAACAGGCGAGTGGAATCTGGTTTGTGGGAGCGTGTCTGCCGGATTGATTTTGACACACCTGGGATAAAAGGGTTAAGCTGTCCCGGTGGGGGATTGAAGGGGGGAGGGGGGGGGGAAGGTTATGTAACCATAGTTACCCCCCTGAAGGAGATCAGGGGACGAGTGGGAGAGAGAGGGGGGAGACAAAAGAGGTGATGAGGTACAAAGGCAAGAAAAGGGACGATGAAAGGAGGGCGAGGAGAAGAGGAGGAGAGTCTGAAGGCCTCATTGTGTCATCAATGTCACTAATACCAGCTTCAGCTTTCCTGCTTCCTATCTCAGGCTACTTTTAAACAATAGCTTGAGGAATGTAGGTCTTCCATACTTGTCTTTCACTTGTGGGTTTGTCAGTGATCAGCACCAGTGGCTGCCTTGGTAACAAACAGGAAGTTGACAGGTAACACATGTAGGTCAGGAGTATGGATTATTGTCATGTGTTCCCACCCTAGAGACAGTACTGTGGAAGTATTGTCACGGCAGTATTATCCTCAGTGACAAGTATGAAAGGGTTCCCCCCTGTGGTGTTAAAGGGGTCACCCCCCCAGTGTGCGCACACACACCCACACACAGGTAATGTTGCCCAGTCATAACGCAAGGCCTTGTGGTCTGTACATTATCAGTCTACACAAACTGCAATTTTAAATGGCTGTCCACTTTGCATGTAATCTGAATTAGCCTTCACCCCTACACACACACACACACAAACTTACATCGGCGGTGATGTCATTAAACTTGGTGATGAAGGCATGCTTGACGACGTCCACGGCAACCTCGGAGGCGATCACCATGAGCACGTCAGGGAACAGCACCCACAGGTGGTCTGGGATCACACACAAGCACAACATCAGCACTGTCACACACTGGGACTGCTGGATACCCTCTTCATTAAAACACCTGATCTTGATTGATAGGTATGCTGACAGAACTATTCACAGATTTTTCACCTGGGTTCCAAGAGAATTGTTCCATGTTCCGTAAACAGACAATCAGTAGGAGGATGTAGTTGGTAAATCTCTCTTTAATATCTACACACACACACACACACACACACACACACACACACACACACACACACACACACACACACACACACACACACACACACACACACACACACACACACACACACACACACACACACACACACACACACACACACACACACACACACACACACACACACACACACACACACACACACACACACGTGATTAGTTGTACAGAACATGTTGTATGAACAGAATACTAAAGTGCACCAGCAGAACTGTCCCTCACCACTGTTGGACATCTGGAACAGGTTGTTCTTCTCAAACTTTTTGAAAACGCTCCCCTTGATCTCCACAAACTGCAGACACACAACATCAGTCACCAGCCGTGTTTGTGTGTGAATGCAGGCTTCTGTATTCCTTTCTTGCGTGTGCAGCGTGTACACATGCGTGTGCGTGTGAGCTCACTTACGTTGTTGGACATCATGATGGTGAGCAGGGACTTGTTGTGGGAGTTGAAGGCCACGTTGAGAGTGGTGGCCTGAACCATGATGAGGATGGCATGAAGGACTGAGGCAGGCTCAGGAAAACTCTGAAGAGCATATCTCACACACTGACACACACACACGCAAACACACAATCTCAACCACTCACACACACACACACACACACACACACACACACACACACTCACTCACTCACTCACTCACTCACTCACTCACTCACTCACAATCTCAACCACTCACACACACACACAGACAGACAGACAGACACACACACACACACCTCGACAACTCTGAAAAGCATCTCAACTCACAGGCACACACACACACACACTGTCCACAAACGTAGCTCTGTCACACGTGGCCCAGGTAAGGATACAGACGTAGAGCACAGCCATGAGGAAGTGGGGAATGACCCCTATGTGAGCTCTCTTCCTTTCCTTGGGCTCTGTGGCCGTCCAGTACAGAGCGTCCAGGATGTCCTGGCCAAATGAGGAGAACAGGCGGTCTGCTACCTAGGAGAGGGGAGGGAGGGAGGGAGGGAGTCAGCGTGTGCTTAGGTGCCTGAGTATGTTCGCGAGTGTGTCTGCAGGATGTGTGTGACAAACCTCCAGCATGTTGTAGATGATATAGAGCTTGATGACAGACTGGCCTCTGATCAGGTGGTACATCATGGAGTAATCGACGTAGCTCATCATGGAGTAGCACAGCACCATGATGAAGCCCTTCAGCACGTCACACACCTGGGCCGGCTGCAGCAGGCGCGCCCCGCTGCGCACACACGCACACGCACATACACACACACACACACACACCATCCAGACATACACAAGCGAGAGTAAGATGTTAAATACAGTACATAATCTTCTTGTGTACCCACGCTATGGCTTACGCTCTGTCCTTAAGTGAAAAGTGACCCTCGACTGATAGAGCCATGCTGCCCTCTGCAGGCAGACGACAGTATTTCAATCCAACAAACTATAAGTCGGGCGAAAAACTTTGTTTGAACTGATAGTATGTGCGAGCGTGTAGCTCTGCATGAAGAAGTGTGAGCGTGCCCCGGTGCATGCGTGCGTTACCCCAGGCCGCAGCAGGGCAGCGTGAGCAGTCTGAGCAGGGCCAGCAGCACCCTGAGGGGAAGGAGGGTGAACACGTACAGGAAGGCATCCAGGCACAGGAAGAAGCCAAAGGTCATCAGCTAAACAGATAGAGACAAAAGCACTGCATTCAGAAGCATTGCTGGATTGGTTTACCTGCATCACCCTCGTATGGCCCAGAATGACCCTTGGGGATTTGTGTGAGTGTCTGTGTGTTCGAGAGAGAGAGAGAGAGGGAGAGGGAGAGGGAGAGAGAGAGAGAGAGAGAGAGAGAGAGAGAGAGAGGGGAGAGAGAGAGAGAGAGAGAGAGGGAGAGAGCGAGAGAGAGAGAGGGGGAGAGAGCGAGAGAGAGAGAGGGGAGAGAGAGAGAGAGAGAGAGAGAGAGAGAGAGAGAGAGAGAGAGAGAGAGAGAGAGAGAGAGAGAGAGAGAGAGAGAGAGAGAGAGAGAGAGAGAGAGAGAGAGAGAGAGAGAGAGAGAAAGAGAGAGAGAGAGAGAGAGAGCGTGTTTGAAAGTTTACCTTCTCCAGTTCTTTGGGGATGCGGAGGCACGTATACACCCTTTCTCTGCGCTCCGTGTATTTCGCCTCATTGTGTTCCAGGAAGTAACCTCTCGTCAACTCTGCACTGATGAACCTGACCAGGGACAGGTCTGGAAAGAGAAATAGGGGGAGAAAGCATGGGAGGTGGAGAGAAAACACAGCTCTTAATACAAACTGATGAGTGACAGAACAAGATCTGACTAAACCCAACACTGTGATTCAGTGTGACCCCCCTACACGACCCCCTACACGACACTGTGGGGTCCCTGAGCAGCTCCTTCAACAACAGACTGGTACACCCACAGTGTAGGACGGAGAGGTTCAGCAGGTCCTTCATCTCGGCTGCTGTCAGACTCTATAACACCTGCACCACCTGATCATGTTGTAGTCTCTGCTCATGCCATGTCATTTATCTGTATCTATTTTTATTGTATTTTGGTTTATTCTGTTTATTATCTGTTTTTGTTTGGCCTTTTTCTACTTTTGTTCTGCTGCTGTGGCAAGTGAATTTCCCCGTTGTGGGATTAGTAAAGTATATCTAATCTAATCTAAACTCAATGGTTCCTCTTGTTGTCAGGTTGCTAAAGATAAAAACAACTTAATGTCTCGGAGCTCAAAACTTCCTACGCAAGCTGATTACGTTTTCCCATCTTGGGCATCTGCGTCCATCTTTTCCCTTATATGTAAGAGACCAATATGCGAATGTGATCTCCGTCAGGTTGGATAAATATCTGCTTGACTGCTCTGCTAGGCTGTTGTTGGCTTAACTCAATCACTTGTCCTTAAAAGATCCTACCTATCGCTTATGTCTGCACACAAACACTTAATCGGGGTAAGTATCCAATCCCATCTGTGCTAGATTCACTTACAGTTCCAGTCTACCTCAACACAACCAGCATCCAAGTGATAAATTCATACATATCTTAAGAACAAGTGCTTTCTTACGGCCTGTGCATAGCGAGATACCATGCATAATAGTGCTTTAACCAACTAGAAAACTGGATCCTTATAAAATGGGTGCAGAATGCAGTCGACAGTATGTCAACATCAGATGAAGTAACTAGATAGCTAACAACGTTAGCAGTTTGGCTAAATCCAGCATCTCTTGAACTAGGTACAATACTTCTGGGCTGGCTGCTTAGCTAGGCCACATTCGGAGGAACATCAGCAGGCTGTGAGCAGATCTGACAGTAATAAGAGTAACCAGGCAGCTCATGTGATTAGTGGGATGTCATTGCATGGATAGTTGAGAGCGCCCAGCTGACATCCGAGGTGTGAACAGTAAATGTGACAGTTAGCTGGCTGGGTTTCAAACGGCTACTCGGGATTCTGCTCACCGGACAAGTTGCGTTTCTTGCCCTTTTTGCTGCCGTTTTTGTCATAGAATCCCAACGTCTCCGTCACTTCAGAACTCTCCCTCCTCTTCTCGCTCTTAGCCGCTCGCCTCCCCCTTTCCTTGTCCTCCTTCTCGGTGTCTTTTTCCTCTCCCAGCCCCGATGCCACCGAGTCCGCCATCTTTCGCCCGAACTCAGCTGGAGGACGGACAGCGCGTCACCCTGACGTCCCCCTGACGTCACGGGTGTTGCTCTGATGGTGTAGTGGCGCAAGCTCTCCAAAGGGGAGCGCCAGTGTCTTTAATGTCAGGCGTGTTTTATTTTATTTTATTTATTGCAAAAACAAAACAACAACATACAAAAACCCCACACAGGGAGGAAGAGATCATACATATCAACAAATTCATTCAAAAATACAAAAATAAAAAACAAAACAAAGGGGGATTAGGCCTACGTGTTCATGCTGCTGAAGAAACGGTTAGGCCTGACCTCTTCTTGCAACAATCTCATTAGCCTGTGGCTCAGTTTGGCTTCTGGTGTTGCCTTTTATACATCCCACCTGAGTTCCTGAAAAAGATGGCTATGGTCAGCAATATCTGACCACTGACTTGTAACGGTTTGGACTAGTTGTTGATTGTTGGATGGTGGAACAAATGAGCTTCTTTTTTTTACACACATTACTCACGTTGTATATTTTCAAACCCCCAGTATACACCATGTTGACGTTCAATCTTTTGCCTTTGTATTTCATGTCTTTGTTAACGTGACCTTTCCTGGGGTCACGCCTCACATCCATTCTGACCTTCCTTGACAATCAACTGCGTGACATTTATGACTAAATGGTTTCTCCAAAGGACAATTTACGCAACGGTACATTAAATTCATTGATTAAAAAGACACGTTCAGGGGATTGAGGAGGAGGACGGGGGTGGGGGGGGATTGGCTGGGAACCTAAGTGCACGGAGGCAGGGCAGGGATTGTGTTTCTCTTGGTAAGAGATCTGTCTGAGCGCCGTATATTCGGTTTCTGTTCCTGGGACCACACGGTGACGGGCCGCAGCCTCGCAGGCTCGGTAAGCAGCTGTTATTTGTTGATAATTTCTTGCAAAAACACCAGTCGTATGTGTCTTAACTAGTACTACGCCTTGGGATACGTAAGGTGAATGTGTGCAACCTACACAACTGTAAGGAGCAGCATTGACACACACACACCCTGGCGTCAGGGTCGTGTTATAGGGGCGAGATGGGCTCCAGGGCCAACCCGCAGTAAAATGCCTGCGCTGTGGAAGCGGATCACGTTTTCGGTGGCCTCGGTGCTCTGCATCGCGTCGGTGGCTTTGCTGGTGGTGGCCCTCGCATCGGAGCGGTGGGTGTCCGGACGGATTTTGTGTAAAACCGGCGTGGACCTTGTCAATGCATCGAACCCTGAGCTGACCCAGTTCACCGGAGACATCTATTACGGGCTCTTCCAGGGCGGGAAGACCCGAAGGTGTGGTCTTGGGAGTCGTCGTTCCAAAATTTATAGTAAGTGTCGTAGGCCTATGGCCCTATGGGCATATTTGTGTGTGTGTCTGTGCGTGTGTGTGGGTGTGTGTGTTTGTGTGTGTGTGTGTGTGTGCATGCGTTGCGTCAAATGACTTTAACCAGATCCACTGATTGTATTGAGGTCAATACCTCAACTGACGTCAAAGAGGTCAACCTGTAATGCAAATCTGTTCCATCCTGCAGTTTTTCCGAACCTAGTTCGGACTTTAAACGGTGGTCTTCATGTGATGGTGATCCTGTTCCTGCTGGTTGCTGTCGGCTTCGCGCTGGTCAGTCTGTCCTTCTGCATTTACAATGCCCGGAAGGTTCCTTACCAAAGTATCAAAGGTCCCCGGGGCCTCTACCTCTGGAACTGCATCTCTGGTATGACTCACACACAAGCAGGCACGTAAACACATGCAGAAACACTTGTGGAAACTAAGCATCTGCCTCCACCCCTGCATCATCTCCCTCACCCCTCACTCACCCCCTCACCCCTGCATCCTCTCCCTCACTCCCCACTCACCCCCTCCACCCCTGCATCCTCTCCCTCACTCCCACCCCCACCCCTGCATCACCTCCCTCACTCCCCACTCACCCCCTCCACCCCTGCATCCTCTCCCTCACTCCCACCCCCACCCCTGCATCACCTCCCTCACTCCCCACTCACCCCCTCCATCCCTGCATCATCTCCCTCACTCCCCACTCACCCCCACCCCTGCATCATCTCCCTCCTCCCCCTCCCCCCCCGCACCCCTGCATCATCTCCCCCCCCCCCCCGCATCATCTCCCTCACTCCCCAACCACCCCCTCACCCCTGCATCACCTCCCTCACCCCCCCTCCACACACACCCACCATATCCTCCCTCCTCCAGCCTTGTTTGCAGCATTAGCTGTCCTCTGCTTCCTGGCCTCCATGAGGTGCTACAGTCTGACGGAGCGTGTGGCCAACTACAAGGAGTCTCTCTTCACCTTTGCCGTCCTGGACGAGAGCCTGGATTGGTCCTTCTGGCTGGGCGTCGGAAGCATCGGCACGCATGCCGCCATCTGTGGCGTGGTCGCCATGAGCAAGATCAAGCTGCCTAAACCACAGAACAAGAAACCAGAGGAGCCCACCATCACCGCCCTGGACCTGCTTTACTAACTCCTTCCTGTCAGGGATACAAACGAACGAACACACACACACACACACACACACACTCATGCATGTGCAGTACAGGGCTCAGACACAAATGCTGATGTAGCATTTGGTGTGGGCATTCGTTAGGAATTAATGAACTGGGCTGATGAACCGTGTGACTGATTTGAGGAGTGCATGGTGTCTTTGGAACTTGACACAGTGGACCATATTTGTTGAAAATGACTCAGACTGAACGGGAGGTCTCATCCTGAAATTAATATTTTGCATCCCAACTATAGTACATTTCACACGCGACATCTGCAGAATTTCAGTATAGATATTTTTTCAAATTTTAATACAAAAGCGTGTATTTGACACTCAATTGAAGAAATGTATCATAGTCGTCGCCAGATGGCGACTAGGTGCAGTTGTAAATGTCGTCGCCTTCTACTGACGTGTAGCCTGCGACAGATCGAGGGCAACCTTCCACACATGTAATTCACATTAAAACATCCCAGAAGACAGACAGGTCATCATCACATAAAAATGCTTTCGTTAAGAAGAGGGGTTCTGTTGGCGGTTCAGAGACAGCCTTGCCGGTATTTCTCGGCGTCGCAAAACAACTGGAATGCCAGAAAAGTAAGTTGGAAAATGCTTTCAGCTAAGTGGCTACAGGCTAGCTAAGGTTGACTGAATGGAGAGTAAAGATTTGTATGACAGAAAGCAGAGATCGTGACTGACAGAGAGGGACGATTGAACTGATACAAACCAGAGTTAAACCCAATTCTGTGCTGTATGTTTGCCTTGATAGGGTTTGGTATTGGGCGTGTATGATGCAGGAAAGGATGGCAGCAGCTTCCAGTTGACGGAGGCAACTGCAGCCTTCGACCGTGCCCTGTCTGGCAAACTGACCGACATGCTGAGAATGTGAGCCACACACATGCCTGTATTAAGATAAACATCCCAAAACCACATAAATATTTTCTTACATGCATCTGCATTGTTTGGTTAATGTAAACTGTTTTCATGTATCCATGCAGATCAGGGCCACCTCTTAAGAAGGGCAAAAACAGGCTCTTCTATGGTATCCATGAGGTAAATATGACTTAAGACAGATATCCAGACAGTACAACCAGTACATGTTGCTGTGTTATTTATTTTGTTCCTGTGTGTCTGTGTCATCACTGCAGGATTTCCCATGTGTAGCGGTGGTGGGTTTGGGTCAGAACAATGCAGGTGTGTGTGGGACGGAATACTGGGACACATGCAAAGAGAACATCCGAACAGCAGTGTCAGGTAAAAACACTCACCTGTCACAGGTTTGTCACCGTATGTGGTTTTCTGTGTGTGCACACAGCCATATTTGTGGGGACATGGGGGTATAGTTTTGGAAAGGTCTTAGTAGGTGTGTGTGCATCCACGTGAAATGGGTGTGGTCTCTTCAGTTTTCCTGGGTGTTGGCAGTGGGTTGCAGGCTGCTGCAGGACCTTGAGGTGAGCCATGTGGAGGTGGATGGGTGTGGGGACGCCCAGTCGGCTGCAGAGGGCGCTGTGCTGGGACTGTTTCATTACGACGACCTCAAGACCAAGAAAAAACCCAGAGTCACCACGGCACCACACAGCAGGTAAGACACAAAACCATCAGAGCTCAGCTTGGTTGACGCACTCATCCTGGGACATGCACACGTTTAGCTCTGTGGTGGATAATTAAGCTGTCGCACACTTGCGCACTCACGTGTGTGTTCCTCCCAGTGCAGATGTGGCAGGGTGGGAGAAGGGGATCCTGTATGGTGAAGGGCAGAATCTGGCCCGTCTGCTCATGGAGGCGCCAGCTAACTACATCACCCCTACCGTGTTCGCAGAAACCATCGAGCAGAAACTGGCCCCCTACGCTGACCGAGTCACTGTCCACAAGAGGTAGGAGGGTGTGGGTGTACACTGAGTGAATACTGCGTTTTTAGATACTTGAAAAGGATTTGTTGTTATTTGTCAAAGCTTTGCAGAAATGTTTCTATGTGTTTACTACTTTGATACAGTCACTTTAGGTACCATAAAAATACCGTACAAAATACAGTATTTTTTTATGTGTGTGTGTGTGTGTTCAGGCATCAGAGCTGGATAGAAGAGCAGAAAATGGGGGCCTTCCTGAGTGTGTCCAAAGGCTCCGAGGAGCCACCTGTCTTCCTGGAGCTGCACTATAATGGCTGCCCAGACCACACACACAGCCCACTGCTGCTGGTTGGCAAAGGGATCACGTTTGACAGGTAAACACACACATTTCCCCCTGCAGCGTAGACACTTGATGGATATCCTTCCTTACCTTTTATGGACTCTCCCCTCTCTCGTTCTGCCTTTTGTTCTGTATCTCTTGCCAATTGTCTTGTATCTACACCCCTCTTTCTCTCTCTCTCTCTCTGTCTCTCTTTCTTTCTCTCTCTCTCTCTCTCTCTCTCTCTG